>JAEQML010066495.1:0-19938 GCA_016904865.1 Pissodes strobi | reverse complement strand
GTAGCTGACTTCCAAGGTTCGTGTGTTATAGCTATTTTTTTGGTTAATATCAAAACTGTTTCTATATTTAAAATAGAACATCAGACATTCATAAATGTAAATTCCATATACAGTCATTACTCCTAGTTTCTTAAACTTGGTTTTGCAACTCTCTAAATGGCCACTGTTCGTAATTAGTCTTATCAACCTTTTTTGAACTACAAACACACTCGGTGTCAGACTCTCCCTTCCCCAAAAAATAATACCGTATTTCAAAACCGATTCAAAGTTCGCAAGATACAGCATCCTACCCATGACCCTTATTCCATAACAGATCGAGTTCAACTTCCTGATTAAAACATTGATGTGATACGACCAATTTAAGTTCTCATCTATATAGATGCCTAAAAACTTTGCATTATTTGATAGTTCTACTTGTATTTGATTCAGTTCTATCATTTGCGGCTTTACTGCTGTACATCGTTTAGTTCTAAACATTAAAATATTTATTTTTTCTTTATTTAAAATTAGTCTATTTCTATTAAACCACTCTGTAACTAAATTAAAAAAATATTGTGACTGGGTTAGTAAATCTTCAATTTTTTTTTGCCGATGAGTAGGTTTGTATCGTCTGCATATTTCACAATGTGTTGATACGATCTGCTTATTAAAAGGGGTAGGTCATTTACAAAGATTATGAACAGAATTGGACCCAGTATACTTCCCTGCGCTATTCCTATTTTATTTTCTAAAATTTGTGACTGTGATGATTTACCATCTTTTGTTATGAATACACATTGTTTTCTGTTGTTTAAATATGAATTAAACCACTCTTTTGCGTTTCCTCTGATTCCATACAGTTCCAATTTTTCAATTAATATTTCCTATCCAGACAGCCTTTGATGGGTCGAGTAGCATGCCAAGAGCCAATTCTCCATTCTCAATGTGATTTAAAATATGTTTAATGAATTCAAATATTGCTGTTTGTGTAGATTTATCTTTTAAGAAACCATGCTGGCATTGGTTAAAAATGTTACCTTTCTTTAGAAAACCGGTCAATCTATTACTCATTGCTATTTCAAAAATTTTTGAGAAACTGGGTAACATACTTATTGGCCTGTAGCTGTCTAGATTCTTAGGGTGTCCTTTTTTATATAGTGGTTTGATAAGGGTAATTTTTAAGTTTTCAGGAAATATTCCAAATTTAAATGAATTGTTATTTATATACGATAGTACATTTCCTAATACAGGAGCAATCAATTTTACAATGCTGATAGGAATTTCGTCCACTCCGCTACTGTGTTTATTTTTTAATTGTTTTGATATTTCAACAATATCATTAGGTAACACTGGCTTTAGAAACATATATTTAACATTATATTTTATCATACTGTTAAACGGAACATATGGTAACTTTCTTAAAAGTTCTGGAATGACCGATAGTAGATACTTATTATATTTGTTGGCAATACATTCAGAGTTTCCCGCAACGCACCTTATACTGGCATGTTCCCGTATAGGTAGAGGGCCTAAATTTTGAGGGAATGTAGCCGGGGTAAAAAGAAGATCTTGGATGAAAGCGGGACCCCGTACCTCCCTTCGTTTGGCCAGGGAAGGGGGGAGAAGGCACTCAGAATAAATCATTATTGAAGTGAAAACATCTTTAGGCGCGTTTAGCATTTTTGAAGTGAAAACTTCTTTAGGCGCGTTTTGCGTTTTTTTTTTGCGGGGGTTGAATGAGACCGAGCCGTCACGCATCACGCATCACGCGTCATACTCGGATATGTAACGTAACGCTCCTTCTACTGGCATGTTCCCGTATAGGTAGAGGGCTGAAATTTTCAGGGGATGTAGCCGGGGTAAGAAGAAGATCCTGGACGAAAACGGGACCCCGTACCTCCCCCCGTTTAGCCAGGAGAGGGGGGAGAAGGAAAAGCTTAAATAATTAATTTCGGGAGAACGGGAAGAGGCACGGGGTCGAAATTTTTATGGTAGGTGCGCCCCATGGGCCATACGGGGGGACCGGGGCTCAAATTTAAGGGGGAATTTTGGGGGAAAATCCGTTTTTCGCCCGTATCTCTGCAACGAACGCTCGGATCGAAATTCTGACAAACGATGACCCGCTTATTGAAGTTTTCACTTCTGTCGTGCGGTCTTAAGCACACACCAAATTTTTTTTTTACTAACTTTCGAGGAAAGCTCTGATTGAAAAGCCCTTTTACCATATTCTTAAAAAGATACCATTGTTGATTTATATCCTCTATCTCAGTGTTAAATATATCTAACCAATTCTGTTCTTTTAAGCTGTTCATAAAACTTTGTTTATTTTCTATATTAAAGCACCTTGTGTATTTCGGAAATATTTTCGTAATTATGTTCGTTTCATAAATAATTTTTGAGCGGTGTGATCCGACATATGGTTTTCAAATACTAGAGCGTCTATATATTCCGAGTTTGTGAAAATATTGTCAATACAGCTAGCACTCCCGTGAGCTATTCGTGTATTTTCCAAGATGGTTAAGTTTATGTTAATAGAATTCATAATAGAGAGTAATTCAGTTCTTTTTCTATTTTCTTGCAAAAGTTCAATATTAAAATCTCCTGATATGAATACTAACCTTTTTTCTTTAAATATGTCAGATAACACCGATTCAGTTTTATTCAAGAAAATGTTTATATCACCCGACGGCGGTCTATATACGGATATGAATACTGTCCCTATCCTACCAAAATTACATTCAATAGCAGAACGCTCGAACACGCCGCTCACAGAAGTTCTATTTATTTTTGTCCTTTCTGTACAATTCACTCCTTTCCTGCAGTAATAGCCCCCATGTTTTCCCTCGTCTCGGCAGAACATTGACACTAAATTAAAATTTTGCATTTTATGATTCTTTAGTTGATCTGTTGATTTCCAGTGTTCAGATACACATAACACTTTGCAGTCTGGATGGTCCTTTAACATGTAATTTATTTTCTCTTCTGAATTTCCTATCGATTGCACATTTTGATGAATTACACTTATGATGTTCTTGGTTTTCTGTGGACTTTTAGTTACATACATCGATGCATTAATGAGTGTAGTACTTGCTTCACATTTTATAAAAAAGATCCAGGACTCGAATAGTTGACATGGTTTCGAAATTGTGCCAGTCTCTTATGGAAAACTAGACAATTATTATTTCTTGCTGAGTGAATGCATTCTTCTGGTGTATATTTCATTCTAATACAGTTTGGACATTTCCATTGTGTTTCGGTGCAATCTTTACCAGCGTGTTCCTTACCAGATTTATGCCAGCATAGCTTTTTTTGGCAATATGTATCCACATCTCCAAATCCGGAGCACTTGAAACACATTGCAGAATTTAGATGTTCTTGGACATAGACCTTAACCAAATCAAAATTCACTGCCTGCCTTTTTAAAAACCAATTAGTGATATTTGCAGGGGATTGTAAAATCCAATTTTCTTTGTTTGGATTTCTACATTGTTTCTTTGCAATAACTACAATTTTATCACTGACTTTACATTGTAGTTCATTTTCTATTTCTATATTAAGTCTTATTAGTTCCTTTAGAAAATCTTGGCCGGTTAGGCCTTTCTCTATTCCGGTGATTATAAACATTGGGTCTGTACTGTCCATGTCTTTTACCTTAAAGTTAGTTTTATCTATTAGTGCGAGTTTAAGTTTCTTTTGTTGAGCTTCGCTATGACTTTCCACTATTATTGCCCCACTTTTCAGATGTCATATATTTTTGAAACCGCCTTCCACGTCCTTTGCCTTTATTTCATTTTTCAGTTTTTGCACAACTTCTATGCGAATTATTGTTTCTATTTTTGTTGTGGTTTTTGGAATTGTTCAGTTTGTTTAATATTCGTTTCGTCTCAGAATATTCTTATTTCCTTTTTTTGAGTTGCGGCCGCATATGTGAAATTTTGAGGTTTTATTTGTTCAAAGGTTCTGTCTGAATTTTGTGGCACGTCCTGTGTTAGCGCATATTTTTCGTGTTCGTTATATTTTGCCGGCGTGATTCTATTTAAGTTAATGTTACTATTTTCTAGTTGGCCCATTTGATATACTAAGCTGGTTACTGATTTGTGAAGGTAAAAGGTGGCCTTTCTAATTTGTGTTATATCTTTTGCTTCAAAGTGTTCTTTTTCCGTTAACATGTGAATATTTGTCAGTGCTTCTAGGACATCTTCAACGAGGTTCTTTCTGTTTTCTAATTGAACTGGGTGTTGATATTTTTGATTTTCAGTGCCTTTAGAGCTAATTTCATTTCCTTGTTTTCGAAACTTCTGTCTATCTGGAGTTACTGAAGGGCTAGATTCTGATCTTAGTCTCTTTTGTGTGTGGGAAATATCACTGGTTTGTTTTATGGGAGCTCTAGAAATAGATTTCCTTGGTCCAAAAACTTCCACATATTCCTGTTGTTTTTTATTGTTAAAATCCGAGTCGATTTTATTGAGAAGCCCCTGTATTCCATCAGATGTTCCGTCTCCTTTATCAGAATTTAAAGTATTTGGTTCCTTATCATCATACGCATTTTTTGAATCCTCGTTTTTTCTATCAGACATACCAATGATACTATTTATATCCTCTTTACTTAGGTCAAAAGTGACTACTGAATTGCTTCCAGGTTTTTGCTGCCTTATATTTGCTGATCTTCGCTTTACGGCTGTTTTACTGCCGTCACTAGTATCACCCATTCTGGTTTTTTACGGAACTTTTGCAACCAAACCTAAGTATTGGCAGTTTTCGGAAGAGTTCTTTCCTGGGTGCGGTTTTTAACAAAGCAAAGAATGAATTTAAATAAAATAGAGTAGTAAAAAGCGTATTATTATGCCTAAAATAGGATGATAAAATCTATATCGTCACATGGTGGTAGTTTTCTGTGTTCTGTAAATAATAAACAGTGGAAGGGATATCAAGTTTTTTAATTTCTTTCTGAACAATACTTTATTTTCTTATTTTATTACCATTTTTTTTCCCTTTAAATTAATTATTGTTTATTTTTTTATATATTTTGCTTATAATCGATGTTTGAAGTATTTTACAGTTTAATGGAATTTTTGAGACATACATTGTTTTGATATTACTTATTTTTGTTTTTAAATAAATGATATTTGTTTCGTTTACTTTTGTCGTAATCGATGATTCATTATTTATATTATAATATCTGGGTCTTAATCTCGTAGAAGGATATTCGTGATCTCATTATGCAATAATAAACAAATTGAATTCGCCCAGACTCAAAGGATGATATATCGATTTATTTGTTTCGATTATTGCATCAAATCGATAGCCCATGATACGATTCGAGACGAATCAACTAAAAAAAATTGCCATGTACAGGTCCTGCCTTAGGTTCATAATAATCGTACTTATGTGGTTTTGACTTGGTTACATGATTTTGTAATAATTATAAAATGAGTTGGCGATAGTTTAAGTTTAAATGCATGTAGTTTGGGCTGCGGCCTTTTTCACTGTCTACCCTTTAACTATATTGCCTAAAGTATGTGACATATTTAGCTAGAATAGCCTAAAATTTATAATACGGGTATGATGCAAAAATTTATTGGCTTAATCCTTTTAATTTTTTCTACATTTGCCACTGCACTAACTAGCTACTCGTACGTATATGCCTTTTGTAGTTCTTGTATGGGAAATAAGCAATTACTTAGGCAAGGTAGCAGAATATTCAGCATTCAGCAATTTTGGCACCAAATTGTTGAACGATTTTAAATTCTTATAAATTTCCAGTTGGGTACATGACACATGCCTAAATTTAGGAAACCCACCAAATAATGGCAACATAGTACATAGAATTAAAGAAGATGACATCGGATTTCGATTTGTTTAAGCCTTGAATGGATGGATTGAGAATAATGATCATAATGAGCATCTCCGTCCTTCTATACCTGATAGGCTATTGGTAGGTTCCATTTTAACTCCTATCGCGTATCATAGAAGGACTACGATGCTCGAATAATTAAGATTGATCTCCCTTACAGGTAAGTCGAACAATCTTTTATTTATCTATTAGCCTATGATAAGGCTTATGTAATAGTCAGACCTGAAGAATTAATGTATTTAATAAGGGGATTTCTAAATTATTAAAAGTATTAATTTCTTTGGGCGGTCAGTTTATTCCTAAATCGATTCTAGAAGATAATCTTGCGTGAAAGGATGCCCAAAAAAAAGGTAAGAAAAAAAATTCTGAAGTGATAAATAATATTATTTCTGAGCGTAGACATCAGACTTGTCTTGTTCGATATGCCGTTAATTTTTTTTTTAAAAGACACAATCTATATGAATACATTTTGCACTAATAAAGGCAAGAAAATCTTAGAGACTCGACTTGTTTACTATAAATTACACATAAGTGTATTTCCTCAACTAAAGCTGAGCAAAGCGGCGAAAGATAAATGTATTTATATTTACTTGACACACGTGCGAGAGCAGTACTGAATGAATCACCTGCCTTTTTTGAAGTTAAGCTTAAGAAAATACACTTAATAAAAATAAGGATTATTTATGTTGTAATTCAAACTCCAAACTCTTTTATACAGTGTTATTCATATTCGGTTGTTGCTAAGAGTTTAAGTTATTTATTATTAAAATTATCCCAACCAATTTCGTCATCTTTTGCTTTATCGCTTTATAAGAAGTAGTATTAAATTGTAGAACCCGGGCCTCCGGGAAATTTAAAGGGCAGTTGCAACTATTTTTTTTAAATACTATT
This sequence comes from Pissodes strobi, assembly GCA_016904865.1. Taxonomy (NCBI): domain Eukaryota; kingdom Metazoa; phylum Arthropoda; class Insecta; order Coleoptera; family Curculionidae; genus Pissodes; species Pissodes strobi. The sequence continues at coordinate 13,214 of JAEQML010066495.1, read as the reverse complement.
CAAAATGACTCCTGCTAAAGTCAGAAATATGGAAAAAACTTTGGATAGATTGGACTAGCTCAAATTTGTCTTCACAATTAATATTCCCGCTATTTGCAGAAATTGAGACACATACTATAACTGAAATGCAAAAACTATACATTTGTTATTAAACACATTGTATTGCATATCAACTTAAAATGCATTTAAAACCGATACGGTAATATGGTCGTTTAAGATTATTTAGCGTTTTTCATGTCAAAGGGCAAGGAAACCATTAAGAATCAACTTGCTGCAAATTTTATGACTACGCAAATACATTTGATACCGCTCGATTATCGAGAAGTTCGTTTTTCTGACGAACATATGCAGGAAGTGCGTCAGATAAGATTTTCTGTTGCATTATGTTGACAAACATAAATATAGAATGCCGATATATTTTCATTAATGCATTTGCAGGGCGTAAAACAACTCTTTATGTAATTAGTGAAAAATTATGTTGAAACTGTGTTTTTCAGTTTCTTTTTTAACGAAGAGTTTATAATTGTATTTTATAAGAATCGATCTCTGTTTCTCATCTATATTAATGACGTGATAGCTGAAACCAACTTGTTTACTGTTTTGCAGATGACAGTACCCTTGTCTCCCAATTTAGATCAGAAGAACCTTTACCAGCGGCTGAGACTTATCACTGCAGACAGAAGAAGAGTACAACAATTAATCAAGATCTAAAGAAAGTTCGAACGTGGGGCGACAGAAATTTGGTCCAATTTAATCCTGCAAAATCCCAAAGCAGTCACGGTTGCGAAAAAAGCCAATACGGCCCGGGCGTGCCCTGACATCATTATGGCAGGATCGACCATTGATTCATCCTCGTCAATTGGACTACTGAGTGTCTCGGACAACAGCAGTATATGCTGGTTTGACCACGTTACTATAACATCGCAAAATAGCCTCGCAGAAGCTTGGTTCGCTATTTCGCAAGAAAAAACTGTATACACCGCAGAAGCTACTCTTTTTATAAAAAGCGCAAATAAGGCCGTACTTAGAATATTGCTCACACATCTGAGATACCGCACCTAAGCACACCCTAAAGCTGCTGGATTTCAGTCAGAAGAGAGCTTTGTATCTTGTCGGCGACCCGGAATCTGGCTAGTTTGAAACACCGCAGACATGTGGTCGAGATTTTATCTGTTTTACAGATATTTTCACAGCAGATCCTCCCAGAATTTGGCCTGCATTATCCTATCCGCAGCAACGCCTGTCAGATCCAGATCTAAAGCCAGCCTGTTAATCTTGTGGTAATTATTTTGGTGAAGAGCTTGTATATTTGGGAAAACAGGTTAATCGGGCGATAGTTTTCTAATTTCGATATGTCTCGTTTTTTTTTGTGAATAATAGTAATAATAGCGTTGTTCCATTTGCTAGATGCTATCCATTTAATAAGGCATTCATTATAACGCAGCTTTAGGGCTCTTAATGGCGCCGGCTGCAACACACTACTGGATGAATTTAACTGGGTTTGTTTAAAATCTCTAGTACCGTTCTCACATCTGCTGACCCTATAGCCATACTGACGAGCAGTTATACGGCGAAACGCGTCTATGGATGGGTCGGCAGATGATAAAGAACGGAAGGTACAGAAGTACAAACTTTCTGATGCATTTGGCTCTTAATAGCTTTTCTCCGCCACATTTTATAGCTTCTATATTGATTTCACCTTCACCAGGTGCTTTATTTCTTTTCATTCCAGAACGAGCTGTTTTAATTTCACTTAGGGTAATTTCTGGAATATCTTCCGAGCCCACATTTACTATTTTAGGTATTGGACATGCTGGTCTCTGGGTATGCTGGTCTGTGTATAGTTCCTCATAAAAACAATCCACTAGTCTGAGTATTCCCTCTTTATCTGTGATAGTCTGACCTTGATTGTTTTTTAGCATGCATATGTTTTTTTTTCCGGGACAGCACTTGCGTTTAAGGACTCTTAAACTGCCATTATCTTCGATCACACTTTTTATCAATTCAGTGTTGGATTTTCTAATGTCATCTCGTATAGATTTTGATATGGCTTTGTTTTGGGAGATTTGCATCATACTTGTCTTTCATTTCCCTTCTCTCTTTCATAAGCGTTTTTGTGCGTGCCCTTAGTTTTTCATGTTTTTTTTATTTGTGGACCGACAATGTGTCTCCTCTGCCACTCTCACAGCGTCCAATATATTCTCGTTTAAAAATTCTAAGTCAATTTCTCTCTCCTGTGCGTTCAATGATCTCTCCAATGTCTCTTCTATCCTCTGTTGGTACTGACTGTATGTTTTCATGAGGGATCCATTTATTTACGGGTTTCGCTTTGGTAATTATCTTCTGTCTTTCCTTTTTAACGCTTAACTTCAGTTTGGCACGTATCATTCTGTGGTCGCTTCCAACTGAAACCTTGTTAAGAACTGTGACGTTGTGAACAATGCCATTCTGTTCGAGATTATAAAGTTTATCTCATTTTTAGTTTTCCCGTCTGGACTTATCCACGTCCACTTGCGTTGCGGCTTTTTGTCAGAAAAGGAATTCATTAGGAAAAGTTGATGTTCCTGTAGATAACTTACCAACATGTCCACGCTTTCGTTCCATTCGCCATAACCATAGTCACCCAGTGGCCTTTCGGATTCATCTCCGCTTGAAATCTCCCAACAGTATTGTATAGTGTGTTGGTTTATACTGTAGGGTTTCGCTAATATCATCATAGAAGGTCTCTGCTTCAGCATCGTCGGAGCTTGATATTGGGGCATATGCTTGGATGATTTTCAGATGGTATCGATTATTAATATCCATTAACATTAATGTCACTCGTGGAGATATACTTTTGATTTCAAATATGTTGTTAACCAACGTTTTATGGATGATAAATCATACACCGCCTTCAGATGCCGTATCTTTGCTTTTATGGTGGAAGAAGCGACCACTTTTCAGGATTATCTGATTTTCCCCTTTTCTTCTAACTTCGCTTAGACCTACTATGTTCCATTTTATTTGGTCTTACTCTTTTTCCAGTTCAAGCATTTTATCATCTGACAGCAAAGTTCTTATATTATAAGTTGCAACATGCATTTGTCGCCCACGTTGGTAGCCTGGTCTAATCCGGGAATTCTTAGCACCCTCTGCTCTTGTCCTTGCCTGGCCGCTACCTTGGTCAGGAGTACTTGAGCCGCCAGTGACTGAGGGCCGTTGCTGATCTGTGCGTTTCATCTTAGGGGGTTTTCGTACCATTTTGTAGAAGAGTAGGTTTAAATATGTTTATTACGCCGTTTATGTACAAATACAAGTTATGATAGATAGTACCTACTGCGGATGCCGGTTAGAGAGAATTCACGTTCGAATATTTTTGAATAATATTGAATTCTACAGGGTCTCTTCCTAAAGGTTATAATAGCAAAACCCTTTTGCAAAATTTATTACATACCATCGAAATACAATAAATAAAGTAATATAAATTGCGTTTATATATAAAGTGATTCAGCTTAATTAATTAAAATTACTTTGTCTTTGAGTACTGTTCTTCAATTATTAATCAACAGTTACCTACATAAGTTACATGGCAACGAATTATTAGTGCATTCATTCGATAATACCCGCATTGTGGAGATTGTGACGCAAAAGAGGTACAAGGTGCTTCCATATATTTGGCCACCTACCTACAGATAGAAAAGCGCAAATCGTTTCGCTCAGTTCTGAAAGTTATCAACATTCAAATGCCGTAAATAAACAGAATATCAACTTTTTAAACACGATCAAACTTACATATTTTAAGGATATTTTCCAAAGTGAAATTTTTTTTCGGTGTCTTAACAAATAAATACGTACGTCCTCATTATTTATGCGCATTTCATACTAGAACAGAATAAGGTAAAACCCCATGACTAAATCGCAAAACATTATACAAAGTACGCTGTCGCCAGACATTCGAGATGACAGATTGAGATGCAACATGGAAATGATCCAAATTTAAATTTATTAACTCAGGTTAGAGCCCATTAAATTCTTGGGCTGGACACGAGTCATGGCATGTTTTAATAAAGCGACCGTGGAAATTAGCTTTGCTGCAATCTTAATTGATACCAATCCAGGGACAGGAAATCGGACTTTTTATAAACAAGTCGGGTTTTTTTGCTTGTTTTTTCGAATATTATGCAGAAGCGTATTAGCACCTACAAACTGTATTTGATAAACCATAAGCAGGCATAATCAATCTTATTTATGCCCGGTTCTAACCGGGCATAAATAATATTTTCTACACACATGTTAAAAATTAAACTTTTAACACTGTCTACTAATCTTAAAAATGTTATTTAAGGCACAAGTGCCTTAAAATATCTATTTTAAGGCACTAGTGTTAATAGTAAAATGTCAATTTTTTCAAAAAAACGTCAAAAAACATTTCTATTTTATTTATTTGACTTATGTTAATAGTACAATTATTATTTCAACAACTTGAAAAATGAATTCCTTCCTCAGTTCTGCTGTTCTTCGTGCTTGAGGAGGATTGAACAGAAATAACAGCTGTCCAGTTGATGTTGAAGCATCATCGGCTGATATCGTTTGTACTGTAAGCAATTTTCGAGCAATGGAACTTTTATTTTCCAAGGAATCGAGGATGTACCCTTCTGCAACGGTTGAGGACTTCCATTCCCCATGGCGCTTAATTGTCGTCAAATTTACTACAGCATCAGCATAGGTAAGTAAGCTCGCAGAGGAACGGCGAAAGCGATGCCCTGTATAATGTGTTGAATTTGGAAGTTGCATAAATCTTGCTATAGCAGCAGGAAATTTTTCGAACGTATTAATTTCGATCGGATTTCTAGTACATTTACGTTTTATATATTTTAGGAAGAGCCACCGATGTATGATATCTGCTGAACGAAGATCAGTATACTTTCGATAAAAATCCAAATAAAAATATTCAACTATAGTGAAATTTCGTGGTTCCTTGGTTTTGGTATCTGATATTTTAATAACTAATGAAGTCTCCAAAATTAGGAATATAATTGATGAAACAAAAATTAAATGCTGCGATCGGATGATTTCGTCAGACAACAGCACTAATAATAATAACAACATACTTCATACGATGGAAAAAGCCAAAATGAATATGGAAATTGATTATCTTAAAAGAATGATGGAAGAATTGATAGACAAAAACAACATCCTGAAACAAAACAATCAGTTATTGACCGAAAAAACCTACAATACACAAAAAGGTAAACAAACAACATATAAAGATGTAGCCAAAGATAAATTGATACCGAAAAAAACAGTCCAAGGAGACGCGATCCTAGTGCACCCAAACATATACCAGTAGTGCGCCCAGCGGTACCGATATCGAAGGCAAAGCGAACCGCACCAGACAGACGTGGCAACATAGGAGGAGGCCGAGAATATTAAGCAAAGAGGGCTGAACATCCTATAGAAGTTGATAGTCCGGTGGAATCCGATATCGAAAGTATGGAAAATGGGACGGATGACTAAAATGCTTTCTAGATGGTGAATAGAAGAAGAGCTAGAAGGCTCCATTTTATGTTTTTCAACTCAGACTCTAGCTCAGTTAAATGTTCTTCTGGCAGGAGTGACCGTGCGTTATATGTTGCCACATAGAGTTCTTTATCTTTAGATATTCCTCTTTTCTTCTCTAGGTGTTTGTCCCCCCAGAATCCATGGGACAGACTGATGAAACATCAGTGCGAGATTCTGAAGATATTCTTCTACTCGCCTGGGCATTTTCATGGGGAGTATTTAGCCATCAATCACAGGGCTAAAATATAGATTATTCATTTATCCATGAAAACAATATTTAGAACTGTGTTAAATTAAACAACTTGCCTAAACACACGCCACTGACATGTCGGTTTCCTTCAGAAATAATAAAATCCGTTATACATTAATTGGTTTGCACCCTTAACACCAACCAACCATAAACAAAAATGTAATCCTATGGAAATTATTCCTACAAAACGTGTTCATTAAGTTATGCGCATTATAAAATTAACAAACCAATTGGAACGGCAATAGACACAGAAATACATTAAATTATATTCCATTGCCTAACAAAGCAGTAAACCGCTTAATTATATTAAATCGTTAAGACCAATCAGAACAGGCTAGGAGCTGAATAACCAAGTCGATTGGTCAGACCAGGATATTAAACTAGAGACGCTGTGAAATTACCTGTTATTAAATTATTAATGGATGACTGATCCTTATTCAAGGCAATTAGAGGGATTATGGTATTGTGCTTGCATTTTATTATGTTAAGGAAATATTTGTTCATGTGCATTTATTTGTTTCTACGTATCATGCTACGTGTGTGGACCACTTACACTTACACATCACATCACGAGTGAAAGTATTGTTTCAACATGAAAACTGGCAATAGGTTTAGGAAAGCGATTAAAGCAAAACCATGACGAGCACTTTCCAATCTTTTGAGGTATTTTCTACAAATTGCCACTGACGTAAAATGCATATGCATAGATGGGATTGCTGGCAAAAAAGTTGTGGGTTCGATGGGATAGTTTTGGAACTAGATGAATAAGAGACCTAACTATAAGATGGGCATGTTTTTATACATGAAATGTTATAAAATATTAATAAATGAAGGGTCGAGAACGCGATTAAAGCAAAACCACGATTTGCGCTCGTATGTGGGTTTGCATATGTGTTCCAAGCTTTTGAGGTATTTTCTTTAATTTATTCTTCTTCTTCAGCCTTCATTTTTCCACTCCTGGACGTAGGCTTCTTTCATTCGTTTCCATGCCTTTCTCTCCTGTGCTGTTTGGAACCATCTTTTCCCCGCAATCTGTTTGACATCGTTCAGCCACCTCGTCTGGGGTCTACCTACGCTGCGTTTGGTCTATCTTGGTCGCCAGTGTGTTACCCGCGCTGTCCAACTGTCATGGTTCTGTCTGACCACATACCCCACCCCCTGTCATTTGCTTTCCGAGATACGCTTCATGATGTCTACGACTTTAGTTCTTCGTCGGATTTCCTCATTCCTGATCTTATCTCTTAGACTGATTCCAAGCATTATGCGCTCCATTGCCCTTTTGCATTACTATGCACTGTTTAGCATTTCTTTTTGTTATTGTCATTGTTTCTAAACCGTATGTTGATACATGCATTGAAGACTTTCCGCTTTAAGTTTATTGGTAACTTTCTGTTTTTTAATATATAGCTCAGCTTGCCAAAAGCTGCCCATGCAAGTCTTTTCCTGCGTTTTATTCCGGCAGTTTGGTTCTCTTTGCTGATTTTGATATTATGCCCCAAGTAGACATATTCATCGATATTTTCTAAAGTCGTACCGTCTATTATTACAGTATCTTCCGCATCGCTTATTATCTTGGTTTTAGAAAGGTTCATTCTTAGGCCGACTTTTCTCGACGCTTCATTTTAACATATCTTTAAGTTCATGGATGTCGCTGCTTATGAGGACGATTTCATCTGCGAATCGTAAATGATTTAGAGGAGTTCCATTCACATTGATACCATTACCCTCCCAAGACAGTGTTTTGAATATGTTCTCTAACGGCAAAGTAAACAGTTTGGGAGATATAGTGTCTACCTGGCGTACGCCTTTCCTAATTCTTATTTTATCTGTTGTCAGGTTTTCATTTATTTTGACATGAAAGGTGGCATTTTCATATATGTATTTTAGGAGCTTTGTATATCGGGAATCCTCATCGTCCATGGCCTGCAGGAAAGCCCATATCTCAATGGAGTCGAATGCCTTGCGAAAATCCACGAATGCTAAGTGTAGAGATACCGTAAAAATGGGGGTACTTCGACAGGTTTTTGACATATTTGCACTTCTACAGTAGCTTTCGAACTAGTCATGACTCGCAAAGCCTTGGCTATCCGTTGACACTAATTTTGAAACAATTTTTTTTTAAGAGAAAATGGTGTCGAAATAACCCCGATAGCGGGGCTAATTCGACCATCAGCTTTAAATAGTTAAAAAGTCAAAGTAACCCATTTCGTGGGTTACTTCGATACCCATTTAAAGTACTACATATCCGTATTTAAAAGTCGTTTGTTGTAGAAAAAAAATTTAAAACCCAAACTCTAGATACCTGTATTTATTGAAGATTACAGTTAAGTCATAAAAACTATTTTAACTCATAAAAATAACATAAAATAGATAAAATAACCAAAACAGAAAGAAATTAGTCATCGTCTTCGCATACCGCACATTCATATCTTGACTTTTTCGAACCCTTGTTCCATATTCCACAAACCCAACGGTTGCACTTAATGCAGCGGATCCAAGCCTTTTGATTGAAGCATGCAGCAAAGTCGCACTGGCATATCGTGCAAATGCTGCATTCTGGGCATTTATATTGTGGATTATCTGAACCCCCGTTACAAATGCCACACACCCAGTTTAAACAGGAAATACAACATAGCCAATCCTTTGAATCTGTGTAGGTCGAATACTGACATTTGCATAAATAACAAAAGCTTGAAGTTGCGTAGTCGTTATCTGATTGCTTCGATTTGCTAGTAGAAGCTATGGCTAACTTAGGTGATTGTATGTTTTTCTTTTGTGATGATTGAACGTTCTTCTTTTGTGATGATCCGACTTTCTTCTTTTGTGTCCCGCTTTTCTTGTACTTTTTAGCAATGGAAGCAAGGATTTCATTGTCACTTGACTCACTAACTGCTGTTGAGGCACCAGACATGAAAGATGCAAGATTGTTTATATTTTCAGGCTGATTGCTCCTCCACAGTTTGTTGGACCATTGGTTGACCAGGTCGGATTGATATATTTTTCCTCTTCTACGCTTCTTCGTGTCGCTGGAATTTCATTCTACCCTCTAGTTTCCTTCAGAAATTCCAATAAAATTTCGTCCAACGTTCTTTCAGATCCATAAGACGCATGTCCAGATGGAAGCTTGGACAGGTCCTCTCTTGGATTATATGGGCAAATACCTGTAAAGAATAATACCATTAAAATAGAAAATTTAAACAATAATCGTGGTGCGCCTACCTGTAGTTTTAAAGCCAGATTTAATGTTCCTGTCAGCTGTTAACTGCATCGAGTCCCATAACTTCTTTAAGAGTGACGGAAAATATTCCTCAGGGATTGTTCCCCGTCGACGGGATTCTTTCCACCACGTGTCCAGAATGTTTCTCCACTTTTCTTTCATTAGCCCAAAAAGTTCACATCCAGTGGTTGCATAAGAGTGAGCAGGAAGCGGTGTCTTGTAAACTTTGTTTTCTGTAGCAGCTTCTATGACTTTAGGAGAAAAATACGAGGCTAAGTTGTCCCCGATCACGATTTTTTTGCAACCTGGATTAGCATTGCTTTGTATGTATGGAAGTAAAATATTAAAAAACCACTCTTCAAAGAGGTTCATCTCGAACCAGCCACTTTTGCTACACAAATACTCAGTTCCTATGGGGTCACCCACAGTCTAATTCTTATACACGTTTTGATTCTTATACACCACCATTGGTGGGAGAACACACCCGTGAGCATGTGCGCATACCACTATGCTTATAGATGTTCGCGAATGTTCCTGTATTCGTTCAACTCTCTTACGTCCTCTTGACACTAACACTTTTTTGGATCCTGGATCGTCTGTAATGTTGCTGTCGTCGTTATTATACACGTTATAAGGAAAAGTGTCTTATAAATAAGGCTCGAAATTTTCAAAAAAACTCGTAATGTAATCCGTGAAATCGATCATGAATCGTGTACCTTAAATATTTTGATGGCAGCACTCTGGCTCATCTCCTTCTTGACTGCGTCCACAGCTTCCTGTAAACTCTCCTCACTATATTGCCGGTAAGGTCGGCAATCAACTTTTCTCACATATTTTCGCACCATTTTTACACGTTTATAAACAAATAAAACTGTCAATACTAATATGTACTAAGAAATGATGGGCCATTTCAATTGTTTTAATCGCGTTAGGCGATTTTGCTTCCCTATTTTAACCAGCCCGGTCGCTATTAAATGCGATGTCGAAATAGCCCCCGTCGCTGTCGAAGTTACCCTAGAAGTCGAAATAACCCCGTTTTATGGACTATGTTATATTCAGTTGCTTTCTCTATTAATGTTATTACTGCCTGTAGGTGGTCGACTGTGCTGTACCCCTTTCGAAACCCCGCCTGTTCTACTGGTTAGTAGGCGTCTAACTTGTTGGTGAGTCTGTTAGCGATAATATTGGTAAGAAGTTTGTATAAGTGTGATAAAAGACTTATTGGTCGGTAGTTTTCTATGTCGGTGTTATCACCTGCCACGCGTCTGGTAGTCTTCCCTCACTTAAGCATTTGTTGAGAAGTACCTGCAGTGTTCCTTCCACAATGCTTCCACCCATTTCCAGCATTTCGCAGGTGATTCCGTTCTCCCCTGGACCCTTTCTAATTTTCATTTGTTTTAGTGTTGTACGTATCTCTTGCTTCGTTATATCAGGGATGTCTTCTGATCCAACGTTGCAGATAATATTTGGTGCTGCTGTTGCTATATTTGAAGCTTTTGGATTAGTTGCGGTGGAAGTATGGAGATGAGTGTAGAATGCCTGGATATGGTCAACAATACCCTTGTTGTCTGATATTAACTTACCCTGTTGGTCTTTTATTTTGGTCATTCTGTGTTTTCCCGTGGACATTTTCGATTTTAGAATTGTCATATTTGCGTTTGTCTCTAAAGCATTTTCGATTAATTTAGTGTTGTGGCTTCAGATGTCTTTCCTCACTTTTTTACTAATCATCTTGTTTAGTTCTTGATATTCTGGTGTATCTCTGTTGGTGTTTCTTCTCGTTCCATAAATGCTAGTGTGTCTGGCTGTAATTTATGGTTTTTATTGCCTATACCTTTCGTGCCGATTTTCTTCACAGCAATGCGTATATCACTAACCATTTTCTCGTTCAACTGGTTGACATCCATTTATTTTAGATCTTCAGTTGGTTCTAGTTTCTTTTTCTGTTCTCTCCGATATTCTTCCTTCTTACGACTCAATTCTTCCACGGTGGGAAATCTATCTTGATGGATCAGTTTATTTCTTTCGACTTTGGGATTAAAAGTGAACCATCCTATGGTCACTACCCGTGTCAAACTGGTTCAATACTGAAACATTTGTGCAGATTTTTCTGCTATTGGCAAGTATGTCTATCTATCTCGGTCTTGGTTTTGCCATCGGGGCTTCTCCATGCCCATTTCTTTTCTTTGGGTTTCTTCAAATTGCCACTCATATAATATGAATATGCATAGATGGGAATGCTGGCAAAAAAGTAGTTCTGGAACTATATGAATAAGAGACATAATATAAGATGAATATGTTCATATACATAAAATATTATAAAGTATTGATAAATTAATGATTCGCCATAAAAATCCTAAAGGATCTAGGAACGCAATTAAAGTAAAACCATGATGAGCGCTCGTATCTGGGTTTGCATGTATGTTCCAAGCTTTTGAAGTATTTTTTACAAATTACCACTCACATAAGATTCATATGTATAGATGGGATTGCTGGCAAAAAACTTGTGGGTTCGATCGGATAGTTTTGGAACTATATGAATTAGAGACCTAAATATAAGATGCTCCAATATATGAAATGTATTATAATTCTTGTTTCCGTAGACCGTTAGATTAAACTCAGATATTTGACTTTGACTGCATTTAATTAGCAAGAGATATTTTTTTAACTATTTACTTAGATTAATTTTAACAGAAAAACTTTTATACCGCCATCATTTTTACAACATAATTACTTCACACAAAGTCTACGTCATTATATCCACACTTGATATCGATCATAGAGTACAAAACAAATAAGATGGGAAATACTATAAAACGGTTGCTACTAATTTGCCATTGAATACAGTTGGCGCTAGAAACACATACAACATCCCCCCTCAATGGTAAATTCCTAAACTTTAAAACAACTTAAAACTTTTTTTTTTAAATACAAAAGTCATTAAACATATGTTTCTACACCTTAAACTAAATCACACTTAACAAGAAAATCATTGAATGAAGCCAGTGATAAAGGTTTGGTGAAAAAATCTGCAATTTGCAATTTCGTTGCTATATACTTTAAAGACACCACCTTATTATTGACTTTATCTCGTATAAAGTGATAACGATTATCGATGTGTTTCAATCGTTTGTGAAATTCTGGATTTTTACAAACCTTGATAGCTGATTGATAATCTTCAAAAATAAATACCCTTAAATAATCATTATCCAGAATTTTAAAATAAAAAATCAAGTTTCGAAGCCAACATGCTTCACTTATAGCTATACTTAAAGCTACATATTCTGCCTCGGTAGAAGATAGAGCTACAGAAGCTTGTTTGTTCGAGCACCAGCTGACTGTGCAACCAAAAATTTTAAATATATATATCCTGAAGTGGATTTTCTGTCGGTCCTATCTCCCGCCCAGTCGGCATCAGCATAGCCCTCAATTACATTTCGAAAAACACACTTCTTAAAGACTAAACTAACATTTTGTGTTTTTGTACATATCTGAGAACTCTTTTTATGACTTGCCAAAGCTGTAAACTAGCAGTTGATTGATACCTACTCAAAATACTTATTGATATACACAAGTCAGGTCGAGAGCATAACATTGCATACATCAGAGAACCTATCGCTTGTCTGCATTTATTTTCAAGTTCTTGACTTTCTGACTTTTCACGTTTTAATTCAAAATGATTAAAATTTACTTCCATGGGAGTATTACATGCTTTAGAATTTTCCATTCCAAAAGTTTTTAACATCTTTTTAAGATACAGAGATTGGTTAATTATTATTTTATTTTCTTGCAAATCTTGAGTAATAAGCATGCCTAAGAAATGCTTTATACCACCCAAATCTTTCATTGTGAAATTTTGTCTTAAAAGTCTTTTAATTTTCATTATTTCATTCTCATTTGAGCCAGATATTAATAAATCATCGACAAAGATTAAAATAAAATTTTTTGATACATCATTAATTTTTATGTAGATGCAGTATTCATTAAGTGACCTTTCAAATTTTAGAGACATCATCAATTCATTAAATTTTTTATACCAACACTTAGGAGAAGTTTTTAAGTCATATAAGGATTTTCTTAGCTTAGCAAATTTTGCTTCATTTTCATGAAATCCTCTTGGCAATATAATGTAAACATCATCATCTATATCGCCATTTAAAAAGGCGCTACAAACATCTAGTTGATGTTCCTTGAAATTAAAATGAT
>MU194236.1:0-16624 GCA_016904865.1 Pissodes strobi | reverse complement strand
AAGACGTTACCGTCGAAACACGTGTCATGTTAAAATAAAGTTAGTGGAAATCTTTAAGTGGTTTACTTATTTAAGTGTTTCTTAGATATAATTAGATTTTTCTATGTACCGTGCGTTCAATTTATCTTGATAACATTTCGATTCGCTGTAACTTTTTTGTTTTTAAAGATATCAAGGTAAACAAAAAAAGCAAAATGTAGGGTTGGTGGCCAATTTTTTTCTAAGTTACATATAAAACAAAACACTAACAATGTTCTGATATATAAGCCTACTTTATATTTTTTTAAAAGGAACACCCTGTATATAATATATGTATTCAATAGAATACGTTATTCCAATTAAGTACAACGATATAACACACTTTATATTTAAATTCACTCGTTTTTGACACATCGGCAAAAATATGAAATTTTTATACAATCCCGAAGAGTGCCGTGACTGAGAAAAGACATTCTTTTATTTGACATATTACTAAACAGCGTTGGTTGTTGAATTATTGTGGCAGTTACTATTATTAAAATTGTATTTCGCGAATTTAGCATCCGTGAAAGTAGTGATATGCTTCAAATATATTTTCTGCGCGTCGCGTCGTCAGTATGTTAGACTTTATCCAGAGCGCCAAGCTCCATCAAAACAGATATTTGCAAGACTGGCAAAGAAATTTGAAGAAAATGGTAACGTGTTAAATCGTAAAAAGCTATGTCGGAATTTTAGTGTTTTAAATGAAGAAAATAAGACAACCATATTAGGATTCTTTGAAGCACATCCAGTTTCTGCTATTACCACAGTATATTAAGAGACAGGTATTTTTTGCGGTTCACTCCACTCAGTTTTGAAGGAATATAAATACAATGCCTTTAAATTTCGTAAGACCCAAAAACTAAGTGAAGAACAATGCCAAAAGAGGATGCAGTTTTGTTTGGAATTTTTAAACAGGTATAATGGGAATAATAATTTAAAAAATAATATTTTATGGACCGACGAAAGTTCGTTCACTAGAAGAAAGGGTTGTAACAGACAAAATACGAGATATTGGTCTATAATTAATCCTAGACAGATACTCGTAATAAAACCCAAGGGTACCAGTCAGTTAATGCTTGGTGTGGTGTTATAGACAAATATATTTTTGATCCGATATTTATAGATCAAAAGTTAACCGGAGATCATTATTTGCATCTCTTAGAGCACGATATAGCAGAATATATAGAAGATCTACTCCTAAAGATATCAGCGCAAATAATATGGCAGCAAATGTTGTGCGAGTCAAAAGTTTTCTTAACATAGAATATTCAAGGGGTTGGATAGGGAATGGTAGAACTATTGGTTGGCCTGCCAATAGCCCAGACTTGACATTGATGGATTTTTTCGTTTGGGAACACATAAAAAATCACGTGCACAGAACTCCTTGTAATAATATCGTGGAACTTCGGCAAAGAATTTCGGTGGCAATCAATCAGTTAAGAGACAATCCGGAACAGTTATTAAATGCCAGAAATCACACAATTAGAGTAAATATGAAGAATGTGTTCAGCAAAATGGCGGTCACATACAGCAGTATTTAGAATAGTTAAAGAATTTTATACCTTTTTATTGTTGCAAATATGCGAGTATTCTTGTCATACATTAATTTGTAAATAAAATATATTATAAAATAAAAATTTCATTTTTGTGCCGATGTGTCAAAAACGAGTGGATTAAAATATAAAATGTGTTATATCGTTGTAATCGGAATAACGTATTCTATTGAATACATAAATAATATACAGGGTGTTTCATTTAAAAAAACAAAAAGTAGGCTTACATGTCAGAAAATTGTTAGTGTTTTGTTTTATACGTAATACAGAAAAAAATTTGGTCACCAACCCTACATTTTGCTTTTTTGTTTACCTTGAATCTTTAAAAACAGAAAAGTTACAGCGAATCAAAATGTTATCAAGATAAATTGAACGCGCGGTACAAGTGGAGGGTAACTTTTTAGGTCTTCATAGCCGCATCATTTTTTATTTTAATTTTTTTTGAATTGATATTATTTGACTTAATTATTAATTACGATAATGTTTAATATTAATGTTAAAAATGCATTTCTTTAATTAAATATATTATAAATACTCGTGTTAGTATTTTTACTTTTTTAAACTCTGCTTTTAAAAATTATTTGAATTACAACACAAATTAGAATAGAATAGAATAGAATAGAATCCTTTATTTGACTATTTCTACACATTATAGCAAGTTAGAACAAAAAATAAAAACTATTATATAAAAATATAACATGAATGATAAAATAACATATATACGACAAACAATCTTTTTTTTTTATAAAAGTTCATTAAAATTTGAATATGATAAAAATTCATTTACAGAATAGAAACAGTGTTTCAGCAAAAAACGTTTTATTACCGTCTTAAACTTAGAAAGTTTATAGTGTTGAACCCCACTCGGAAGAATATTGTACAAATGCAAATTCAATGAGTTGTTTTTTGATTTTGTTAGCCTATACTTGGGAATAGTAAGTACGTCCTTTCTCACATTATAAGTATGCAACTTATTTGACGAGCTGATAGTGCCTCTCTTTTCATGAATTTCAATAAGGCTAAAATAGATAAAAACACATGGAAGAGGCATGATTTTAAGTTCTTTAAATATGGGCCTGCAGTGGTCCCTATAAGCGGCATTGCTCAGAATACGAACCACTCTTTTTTGAAGTCTAAATATTTTTAATGCATAAGAACTGTTGCCCCATAACACAACCCCATACGATATTTTTGAATGAAACAGACCAAAATAGCACACTCTCAGGATATCAAAACCCACAAAGGTTCTCAAACGACGAAACAAAAAAGTTAGACCGGAGAGCTCCCCACCAAGGACATTAATATGACAGGACCAGTTAAGACTGTCATCAATAGTGATGCCCAGCAGCCTAACCGAATTATTCATGGCAAGTGAGTTATCGGTAGGGATCAGTAATTTCTGAGTTTTCACTCTATTTAATTTTAATTTGTTAGAGTTAAACCACTTATGTGCCTCATCAACAACAGAGGCAGATACCCGGTCCAAAAGAGATACATCCCTACAGTACGAAACAAAAGTGGTGTCGTCGGCAAACTTAACAGTTAATGCGAGTGTCATGAAATAGCAAAGGTCATTTATAAAAACTATGAACAACAGAGGTCCTAGAATGGACCCCTGCGGAACTCCACTGGATATTTTGCAAGATTCAGATAATCTGCCGTCCAACTCAACATACTGAGTGCGCCCCTTAAGATATTCTTTCATTAAATTTAAAGGGACTCCTCGTACACCGTAATGCTCAAGCTTTTGTAATAGGATGTCATGGGAAACGCAGTCGAAGGCCTTGGATAGGTCACAGAGGGAAAGAACAGCATGCTCTCCCCTCTCCAGACCCTCAACCACGCCCTCAAGAACCCTTAAAACAGCCTTAGTGGTGGAGAATCCCCTCCTAAAACCAAACTGTGCACCGCACAAGATATCGTTTTCTTCCAAAAAATCGACTAATCTATTTTTTATTATTCGCTCAATAATTTTACCAAATAAGGGTACAATGCTTATTGGTCTGTAGTTATCTAAGGAATTCATTTCACCCTTTTTATAGAGGGGTATAACCTTACTAATTTTAAAGCATTCTGGAAATACGCCCACATGAAAACATTTATTAATTAATACAATTAGAGGCATTAAAACATGCTCAAAGGTGTCCTG
Organism: Pissodes strobi; assembly: GCA_016904865.1. NCBI lineage: Eukaryota > Metazoa > Arthropoda > Insecta > Coleoptera > Curculionidae > Pissodes > Pissodes strobi. Next base: position 12,901 of record MU194236.1, on the reverse strand, counting down.
TAATATTCTGTAATTGATCCCATAAATATCAAAAGAAGAAGAGTTATTGATTTCTTGAAAGGACCTCCTGACCTCCGACTCCGTTGTTGGAAAAAGAAAAAATGTTTTATTTGTGGTTGGTACACCCTGTAAAAGCTCTGATGCACTAAAACCACTATCAGGTAGGCTAGCAACAATATCACCAGCGATCCCCGCAAAAAAAGTGTTGAAATCATCTGGTGTTAAACCGCTATTTTTAGATTTATTTATATTATTATTTTTTTCGCTATTTATCAATTTCCAAGCGGCTCTCGATTTATTCGTTGATCTCAATAGGAATTTGTCGCATGCCTGTTTTTTAGCCGCCGTGATCGAATTTCTGTAAGATTTATAGTGATACGTATAAAGCTTTTTATACAAGGGACATTGCTTTGCCGTACTAATTATTTTAAGGCTCGTTACCTGATTTCGCATTTTTCTTAAGTCGTCATTGAACCAGTTTAAAGGCAATTTATTATTTTTGCGCTGTATGAATTTTAAGGGGAATAGATTATCGATATTTAAGCAGTACAAGTCAGTCAAAAATTTACCCATGACATCAGGCGTAGTATCCTCCCGGTGAAAAACTGTCCAGTCCGCCCTCACTATACAGTCCCCGAGTTTATTTAGGCCCTTGCGGGTTATTTTTCTTGAGATAAAGTCAGAAGTAGGCTTTATGATAGAAGAATTAAAATAAATACTTTGCCCCAAATGATCGGAGAAGCCCGCATTTATGACATGAGTGTTAAAATTCACTATATTAGTGAAAATGCCGTCTATACAACTAGATGAATTCAGATCAAATCTGGTTGGCTGAAAAATGGTTTGATTTAAATGAAAAGACTTAAACAGCTCCAGCAAACCACTGACAGTAGGTAGAAAAGGTTTATCAAAATGGACATTAAAATCGCCCATTAAAACAATATTCCTATTGAATTTTCTGTGCACGTAATTCAAAAGACCCTCCAAATTATTTAAAAAGATTATGAATTTTTGCATTTTATTTCATCATTTTCAATGGGCTGATTTTCAATTTTTTAAGAATAATTGTATTCAAAATAACTTGACATATTAAGTAGTATATCAAATACCAAAAATTAGATTTTTCTGAGAAGTCTGAAAGTACCGCTGGAGTTTTGTAAATGTGTGACGTTATAAGATATGAAGGTCGCGTTTGAATATATATTTATCTATGACAGTGACAGAAACGTGAGCGTTCTCGCAGCGCGCTGGCGCAGGTCGCGACCCAGCAGCAGGACGTGATCCTATTTTATTACGTCACATCCCTGTTCGAGACGCGCTTCGAATTCTGCATATTTAAACTCTTATATTTCAAGAACCGCTTAACGGATTGATTTTAAATTTTAAATATGGCTTATTTTTATGAAGTATTTTGGATAGATAATAAAAATTTGATTGCGTTTTTTTAAATTAGCTTATTGTCAGATACGAGTTTCTTGCTTAGCACGGCGGTACAAAATCTAAAGGCTACAAAAATATTACGGCAAGTTTTTTTTGTGTTTACCTTCATAAAGGTGTGTATAAATATAGCGAGACGCGCACGAGACACGCGCGAGCCAAGCTTATTCTTGGAATTTCGTGGCTCGCGGCAACTTTTTTGGAGCAGCGAGCTCGACGCGAGCCTACCGCGAGTATAATGTATGCATCAGGAGAGACGCGCATACCACGAGCCATCGACGAACTTTTGGATTTGCTTTTCAGCTCACTTCAGAATTACCGTGGTTGCGTGAAGAAGTGCAACAAAATAATCGTGGTTGCGTAATAAAGAGAAGAAAAGAGTATAGAAAGAATATACCTGCCATGTCTGACGGCAAAGAATAAACGGCAGCTCTATCAGTTATGTGCAGTGGTGCTTTAGTAATTTCATCAAGTTTATAAATTAAAAAGCGCAAATCGCGGCGATGGTGGCGAACTGCGATATATAAAAAGCGGTAAGGTTTGAAATTTCTAGCAGATTTAAAGTTCCAGCATATCAGCGGACAACACAAAACTGTTTGAATAATTTATGTGCCTCCACTAAATGTAACATGGTTTCTTCGGCCTACCAACAACAACTATCGCGTCGTCAAACTCGCTGCAAACTAAATTTTGAACGAGTCGGCCAGGAACCCGTCCCACTAGACCCGCAAAATCCGTCGAGCGGCTCGTGGTAGACTCGCGAGCCCCGTATAAATTAATATGAGTAACTAGGCTCGTTGGACGTGCGGCTCAGGCGCGTATCGCCATATTTATACGTACCTTCAGAGTGATTTAATTAGCACTTGTGCAATTTACACCCTTGGGACCAGAACCTGCGAGTAGGTACTCTATCTTGTCAAATTAAGTTAAAGGTAAAAATTAGTAATAACAAGATTTAGTCCTCCACAACGCACTATACAGGGTGTTCGAAAAATAGACGGAGATATTTTGGATGGTGATTCATTGTTAAAAAATTTGAAACAAATTTTCTATAAACATGGGTCCGGAAATGCAGAGTTTTCAAGATACAGGATGTTAAATAAAAAAAATAAAAAATGAAATTATTAATGTCTTAAAAAATATATACTCGATTATGTTGAAATTTGGCAATGTTATTTGTTGTATTAAGAGGCTAAATTAGCTCTAAATAGATAGAAAAAAAAATCAAAACCGTTTTATTGTATGTCACTGGACAAAATTGGTTTATCAAATTTTGCTAAAAAAAATCACAAGTGCCTTGGAAAACAAATAATCATTTCTGCATGGTGGTTTGACATTTGAGCGCCAGTTCTTTTCGAAAAGAATTATACACGTAATTTTAACAGAATCGGTCAACGGATATTTAAGATATTAATAAAAAACCATTTTTTGATGTGTAAACATCTTACGCGGCGGTATGAGGGTAAATCTCGGCAAATGGGACGGAAATGCGCAAACCAATTCTAGCCGCTAGGGCGGTATTATATACAATTTTGCCGATAGTCCGTCTTTTAGACGATAAAAAGGCATATTTTAAATTAAACGAACCGTCAAAAGTATTATTTTTAATTATTATATTCGCAGTGTATTTGGAACCATGGCACAGCTTATTTTTAATGCGCGGTTGAATTTAAAATGAATTTTCGCTTCAAAATCCACGTCCGAAGCCACGGCTATCGGTCAAAAAAGTCCGAATTTTCGGATTTTTATACAATTTTGCCATTTAAAATCGCTTTTAAACGGATTTTAGACGATAAAAAGGCATATTATTATTTTAAATTAAACACACTGTCAAAAGTATTATTCAGATGCCCAGACGTTTAAAACAATATTGTCATAGCCCTCTTCTAAAATTTGAAAAAGTTAGTTATTGACTTTCCCAAATCCCACGATTACTAGGTAAATAAGCTGTGTCCATATGTTGATGTTATTCCTGGTGGCATTAGATTTTCGTGTCGAATTTGTGCATTGAATTAATCCACTCCGAAGCTGCCAATAAGTATTATTAAAGAATCCTAATATTATAAATGCGAATGTGTTTGATTTTATTCTATGAACAAGCTAAAATGTATGGGTAACGGCCATAGCACGTTGAAAACACCACTTCTCGACCGCTCACTGAAGTTAAGCAACGTCGGGCGTGGTTAGTACTTGGATGGGTGACCGCTTGGGAACACAACGTACTGTTGTCATTTTTTTACAACCGATGTCGTCATAGGATATGTTTACACATCAGTCTCGAGTACTAGCAGACTCGCTATTTTTTTTTAAAGTTTGGAAATGTAATAAACTGTTTTTTTTTTCTCGAAAACGAAGTAAGATACGAAAACAATTCAAGATGCAAAAATGCTATATTTTTAGTTGCTTAATACGAAAAAAATATCTAATGTTTAAAAAAGTGAGTGGCGCACACTTTTTTGTCAATAATATTCGGTATGTATGATGCCTCCCGAGACGCCACTGGCCTTCATATTTTTATTTTTATTAAGGCTAAATGAGCCCCATATTATTAAAAACAAGACTACTACATTTCAACAGAATCGGTCAAATGGATATTTAAGATATTAATAAAAAAAACGCTTTTAAAATAAAAGTTTGGAAATGTAATAAACTGGTTTTTATTTTTTTTTCTCGAAAACGAAACCAGATATGAAAACAATTCAAGAAACCAAACTGTTGTATTTTTAGTTGCTTAATACGAAAGAAATATAAAATGGTTTGAAAAAGGTCACTGGCGGGCATTTTGTCTCAATAATATTCGGTATGACGCCCCCCGAGACGCCACTGGACTTTATATTTTTAGTCTAATTAAGGCTAAATGAGCCCCTTATTACTACATCAGATAACCCTACAAAATTTTAACAAAATAAGTAAAAGGATATTTAAGATATTATTATAAAACCGATTTTTTTTTTAAAGTTTGACAATTCAATCTTGAAAACTGCATTTTTGGACCCATGCTTATAGAAACATTTTTTCATATTTTTTAACAAGGAATCACTCTCTAAAATATCTCCGTCTATTTTTCGAACACCCTGTATATAGAACATATCTACATTCTAATCTCACGACAATCTAGGGTCAGAGCATTTTTGCTTTACTCGTATGTTGTACCCCAAATTAACATTGTCATTAAAATAATTAAGTTTGCGAGCATTCAAATGGAAGTACCTTCTTCACATTGTAACTGTCATTGCTAATGTTCATCTGCCCAGAATTATAGCCATACTTTTGGGGACGGAAAGGATTTGATAGATATTTTCTAGCTATTGGATTTTGTATATAAAGCTCCGCCTTCATGAAGCAATAAAATTGTATGGAAGAAATCGTAGAAATAATTCCATTTTATGACGCTGAGAATAAAGTTGTCTAATAAGTGGATGAAGATGTGATCATGAAAATCGATAGTTTTGAATGCGATGCGAGCGGTCTAGACGTTATTGCAAGCGCGTCCCATGCACATACGACAATTGCGATGATTAAGTAAATCAACTCTTTGGAGGTTTCTATATTCGCCAGAAATTCCTCGAAGGATCGAAACGTAAATATTCGTTAAAAAAACCGGTGACAGAATAAAAATTGGCCAGCAAAGCAACCGCGGAAAGGAGCATCCAAAAAGACAATAGCCTTCCTTCTCATCAAGGATGATGGATTTGTCTCGTCGACTTCTTGAATATTTCGCATATAATTCCCAAAGAGTCATTATTTTTCACCAGTGGCGTATACAATCGAGCACCATAGAAATTCTTAGGTATACTTCTTAATTATATTTTAACAATGCCTGGAACCCACACTAGTTGCTGAACTCGAGCGTACAATTTCCATTACAAGTAATAAACTAGAAAGTCCCGTTTAGTTTATTCAGCACACCCGAAGGCTTCTAGACTCTCAGGTTTTAACTAGAGTATGACTTATTAATTTAACCCTTTATAGGTCTGTGGTATATGTAGGTTCCACATTTTAAAATACTCAAATATTGGTAATTTTTGAAGGATATTTGAACCAAATACGCTTAGTTAGTGTCAATACATTGAATTAACGTATATCATAGCAGAATATAATATTTGTACCAAAGTGCATTAGTAGTAGTTGACTAATACGTGATAGTTTTGGATAAATTTAGGGCCGATAGATCAATCGCTTGTTAAAGTGTTTGGCAAATTTATCCTCTTGTCAACGTAAAAGTTTGCTATTTCAATATCTTGGTAAGACTAACAAGGAGATAAAAATGCCATAGCAGCAAGATAAGTTAACTGGTACTGAAAGTAGCAGATAACCTTTTAACAGATAGATTAAAATCAAATCAATTGAAGCATAACCTTAAATTTTGTTAAAAAGAAAGTATTTGTGTTTGCACTTGTACCATTCTGCTATATAATATATAAAATAAATACCATACTTTTTATGCTATATAAAAATGGAGGAAATAGATGTCGAGTTAGTTTCGGAAAATAGTGACGATGACATAGAAGAATATTTTGACTTAGTTCTTGGTAAGGCATATACAGTAACACAAAGGCGCGACCTTTTCAATTATTGGTATGATGAAGAATTTAGATGTAGGTTTAGGTTAAGCAAAATCGCAACAACGTTCTTGTTAGAGCAAATTGAAGAATTCATTCGTTTTCCTACAGAGAGGTAAGTACATTAAATTCCAAATTTAATGTAGATCATTTCAGTACTTGGTGGCATATTATTTGCATATCTCTCCACATAAATACAGTTTTATGTTATTTTCTATTTACCCACTCATCTACTTTTTTTGAAATCATGTACTAACTCCAAAACAACAACTTCTAATCACCTTGAGATACTTTTCTTGTGGAAGCTATTTGAAGGCAATGGGAGACTTTGCAGGGGTACATGAGGCTACAGTATCTACAGTGGTAAGACGTGTTTCTGAAGATATCTGTTTGGTAAAAAACAGGTTTCTATATTTACCAGAAGGTGAAGAAATTATAGAAATAAAGCAAGGCTTTTAAAATATTGCTGCATTTCCATGAGTGCTTTTGGCCATTGATGGCACTCATGTCAGAATTCAGTCACCAGGTGGACCATTAGCAGAACAGTTCCGAAATAGGAAGGTTTTTTTTCACTGAATGTACAAATTGCTTGAGAATACGAAATATTGTTGCTAGATGGCCTGGTTCTACAGCAGATAGTTTGATATTTTTAAATTGCTAGGCTAAAAGCAATTTTTGATAATGGTATGGACAATTCTTTAATAATGGGGGATATTGGATATGCCTGTTCAAAATATTTAATGACTCCCTTATTGCAACCAAGAACACGAGGTGAACAGCTATATAATGAGGCACAAATCCGAACTAGGAACCCTGTTGAAAGAACTATAGGTGCGTATTTATCAAAAAATTATAAAAAAGAAATTACATGATGCCCACTGAACAGGAACAGATAATAAATTAATTTTATCTGTCAGGGAATTTTTCATAGAGAAGAGTGGGGCACCTTGGATTAGATATTTTTCTGTGATAAAATTCTAAAACCTGATGTGAACTCAATGCTTATGAATATCCTTATAACAGATAAAATTAAATTTTACACTGTTCAAAAATATTGTTCGAGGTTCAAATATTCCTTTTGAAAATAATATTTAAATTGTTTTTGCCAAATTTAGTTATATTAATATATTTAATGATAAGTACAGCGTGTGTCATGATGAGCAGCCATTAGAAGTTTAAAGGACTTTATATACGTTTCCAAAATTTGGGGGGGCTTCTATTTTTTTGGATGCTGATTTAAAATAAAATACTATTATCATGCTATCTTACCTTACTACCATGATAACCGATACCCACTTGCTAATTTTAAATGGAACACGCTGTATATTTATTGATATTTCGATTCCTTAGGAAGAAATAAATAATTTTTCTAAAACACACATTACACTTACAATTAAATTTTTATCAAAGATCAGGCAAATAGGTGAGTTGAACTGGGAAAAGGGTTTGCCGTGATAACAATGGTAACAAGTGTCTTACCTTGGAAAAAGACTATGAACTAAAAAAATCAAAAAGCAACTATTAACTGTAACTAGAAATTATATAACTTCTACAACTAAAGATAATTGCATCAATAATAACTATCACCTTTGGCATCAACAGCAACTAACATATTTGGCATAAACAGTACTTAATATTGGAATAAACTACAAATCTATATAATGGTCTATACAATATGTACAAAAATATTACAAAATGATTATAAATAAGGGTGAAACAAATAACACTCGTTTTACAAAATTATATTATACTGGTTGAATTTAGGATCTTATTTAAAGTTTCTTCTTTTATACGCATTTCAACCATTTTAATTTCCACATCCAACTTGGCAGCTTTCAAATTTTCTTCTGCAGTTTTAATCCGCAGTGCATTTTACATTCTGTTTCCTGTTTATAATATTCACTTTGCAATTCAACTAAATTTTTTTTACTTCTGCCAAAGTGTTTACTTTGTTTGCAGCTTCAATTTTACTTATTACATGTTTCTTTCTTATTGCTAAAATATTAAATTTAATATTAAATGGTGTAATAATAAAGCAATCAGAAATAAAAAGTTTTAACCATATAACTGCATTGCTGTGATTATCACCTAATACTTATTATGAAACAACTTAAAAGCGAAAGAAAAAAAGAAATGCTTACTCTGTAGTTCTTTGGAAACAGGTTTTTTCAATGGTTTCCAAGTTGGCTTTTGCTGGATTTGTTTATTGCTATCAGCCCTTGCTTCCTTTTGGAGTATCATTGCTAAAAACAGGTGACGGCAAGTTAGCCTGAAATTAATGGCATATTTTTATAATTAACAAGAAATATAACTATCCAAAATATCAAAACACATTTATTGTATAAATGATAGCTTACCGAGTTGAACTGTATGTAAATTGTTTCCTCAGCAAACGAATTCTGCTCATTCATTTCAATGGTATCACTTATTTCCTCAACGATTTCTGTAGGCTGCAGTGAAATATCTAAATCATTTGAATTATCTTCTTGCATCTCAACTAAAAGAAACATTTCTTTGTAAAAAAAACGTCTAATAGAAGTGAATGAGTAATTATCATAATCAGGAAGATTTTTGGTAGTTAATCAGAAATTTATTAATATACGAAGTTACTATTATTATTATCATCATCATTTATTGATGGTAATCCATCAACACTCAAGAAAATAATATTGTATATCTGTCCGCCTTCTGTTTTGTATAATTGAGATTTGTTCTCAGCCATTTTTTTTCGTAATTCTTTTTTGAATGTATCATACTTCATTCGTAGACTTTGTAACGTTCTTGGAGGCCCATTATTTTTATTGTTGAATTCATTGGTAATCTTACCCCAATAATTCATTTCTTCTTTCCACATTACTGCATCCGCTTGTTTAGATTCAATAACGGCGGCGTATTTTACTATCATTTGGATAATGAATCGATTTCTCGCTGAGAAAAATTGGCAGCCCTTTGTTTTGTATTTTTTTTAATCACACATTATGGCTTATTACTAAACTTAACATATGCACACAGATTATAAAGAGATTCATATATCAAGATCAATATTTTTTTTAAATAATTTTGTTCATAACCTCAAAAAGCCTTAAAATGGAACAAATTCCGGTGTTGCCACACTGCGTTTGGGAGTATCTGAGAGTTTTCTACCATGAAGATAATTTGGGTTTGATATTACCTATAAATATTTATCAAGAAGATAGATTTTATCTGTCTGTGTATTAACAATAACTTTACCTAGCGATTGATCTAGCGGCCCTTAGTGATTTAAGTTCTTTATTGAGTAAATGGTAAGTCAAATATACATGCCCTAAATTATGACTTGATAACCAGTCAAGACAATATTTAACAATAAAGAGGCATAACCTAAATTTTCAGTGTTAGTTTCGGGAATGACAACTGCACTAGCAAAACGGGGCTCTAAATAAACGTTAAATTTGCAGTTTTTTAAAATTATTGGGGCGGAGGGGTGAAGTGAATCAAGAAAGTAGTGATTCTTGGATTGGACATTATTTCACTTCCGATTGTCCTTATTTTTACTTTTTTATTGGTAATGAAAATAAGCGAAATAGAAACGTTATATGGATAAGCGGAGTTAATCAGCGACGGTATTTTTCAAGATCATTTAAGGTTGTTAGGTGAAATTGGCCGAGAGGAATAGTTCTAGCAACAAGTAAACTGTGAATTCATATTGCAGTGGAGATGGGGATGCTGAAGATGGTATATTAATGCATCAAATGCAGCCAATTTCATCAAATTCCGCTGGTATCTTAAGCGGTAAGTTGCCACGAAATCGATATCTTCAACGCCGAAAAATAACTAAAGGATGATGTAGGAAAATCACTTCCTGCAGTGATTCTTCTGTCATCGATTCTGATGTTAGCATAGAAGATCCCTCATTGACGCAATAGGTATAAGTATGCCTTTGAAACTAACAAAAAGAGGTTTCAAAATTTGGTGCCTAGCGTGCACTAATACAGGATATCTTCTAAAGTTTACCATATATAAAGGAAATTCGTCAACTTTTGAGATAGAGTTTCTAAGCAGAACGAGTTTTATGGTATTGTCACGGCTAGCAACCATCCGAATGTTTTTGGGCTACTCTATAGAACTAGCCTTGTCGCGTCTACGTACGGTTCATCGCCGGCCGCGAAGATTCAGGAACTGTGGTGAAATTATCTCGATGCATGCAGCCCAGGACCGGTATTCTTATATCTCGGGGAGTAGAAATTTTGGTGGAGTGTGACGTACTGTGGGCGTGTCTCTATCAAATTTAAAAATGGCTTATTCTTGAAAAGTTTTCCTTCGTAAGGCGATAGAATTGGATTCTCCCCAGTTACTCTTGGTTTCTATTGGTTTAAAGTAGGGAAAAGGCGAAAAGGAGTAGCAATTGACGTTACATAACCTAAAAAGTTTTGTTTTTCTATGGTTTACAATGTTTACATTTTTGTGTTTGTTGGAATTTCTGATAGGTACTTGAAGAAAAGCACAACATCAGAATATCTTTCATCATTTTTGTAGCAATTTCAAGTTACATAAAGACGAGCACGAGCATCTTTCATTTTCTTTTAAATGTTGCATTGGCTTTTTAAGATTAAAATAATGAAACTATATACGCGCCGAAATGAATGGCGGAAACCAAAAATATGAACTTAAACACTTTACTTTACTAACTGTACACCTTTAAAATCACATTTTTTCACCCTAATAAATAATTTTAAATTAACAAACTAGGGTTAGGTTTAGGTATGTCGGCATGTGCTTTCTTCTTGGCAGTCGAAGTTTTCTGCCTTTTGATTGGTCAAAATTCTCATCTGAAAATTGGCAACAGTGTTCCTTTCTCCCTCATACTCCCTGATTTCAAGAATAATGCATAAAGAAAACTCGGGAGAAGAAGTGAGTGAGTAGTCCCCAGGGAGTCCGCCTTTTCTACTATTTCAAGAATAGCTGCACTGGTCGAGAATAATATAGAGAAGCCTCGCTTCGACCGGAGTAATCGCGATAGATTTTAGATCGTGTATAAATAACCATGCAAACCGCGTGTTGAGTTAGTTAATCATTGAGTTCTGAATTGTAAAGATCTAATAATTGTAAGGTTATAAGAGTAGTTTAGTGTGTTTAATTGTATTGAATGATAAAGAATAAACAGAGTATTGCAAAACAGTAAAAGTTGTGATTTCGACAGAACCTACGGAAAAACGTAACATTTGATGTCAGAAGTAGGATTGTGAAGAAAAAGGACTTGTGAAGTGTTCTTCAAGGAGACAAGGACGTCAACGAGGCGGTTTTGACTGGTGGATTCTGAGAACATTTTATAACATTCTATGGTCAATACAAGGCAACTAACGACAGAAATGGAGCAAATGAATAAAATGTTCGCCAATTTCATGGAAAACCTAAATGCTGAGAGGCAAACAGAACAGAACCGGCTTCAAAAAAATTTTCATGATAAAAAGCAAGCGAATCGGGAAGAGGATGAGCATAGAAGGCAAGCAGATCGGGAATAGGATGAACGTAGGAGGCAAGCGGATCGAGAAGAGGATGAACGTAAAAGGCAAGCAGAACAGGACCGGCTTCAGAAAATTTTACAAGACCAAGAAGATACAAGGCAAATAGAACAGGATCAACTTGAGAAATGGATGATGGATGTAATTGTAAACAAGCAAGGAACATTATAGAAAATATTGGACGGACAAAATGAGGAGATGAAAAAGAAGTAGGAGACGTACGGAAAGAAATGAAGAATCTACGGCAGAAGTTACTATGCTAAAAAATCAAAGACCCACCGAGAGGTTATTCGCAGGACAGAAAGAATATCAAACCTCCAACGTATGACAGTCAAACATCCTGGGCAATGTACAGAAGAAAATTTGAAGCTGCTGCTGTTGCCAACTTTTGGAATAACGAAGAAATGGCTACTTCACTAGTGGTAGCGCTTCGTGGATCTGCCCTGGAACTACAGACCATTCCCATCAGCCAACAGGAAAAATATGACACACTTGTAGCTGCCGTGGAGAAACGATTTGGCGACCAACATAGAAGACAAGTCTATCAGGCACAAGTAAAGTCTCGACATCAGAAACCTGGTGAAAACCTGCAAGAATTTGAGGCAGATGTTAGACTGTTCAAAAACCATTTTGAACACTTCTTCAAATCTAACGATTTAATTTTTGTACAATTTAACATTCCACGCCACTGTCCTCGGATTCCAAGAAATCCATGGCGATACTACTAACGCCATCTTTTGTTTACAACGTTTATCCACTGCGTCAGCAGTCTAGATAGCTAAAAATAAAGCGTCCTCAAAAGGCCTCCGACCAATCATAGCGCTTCCCGCTATACCCCGGCGACCGAGTCGACCAATCACAGCGCATCCTACAGGATAGCCGCTTCACCCAACCTAAAATTCCCTATAATTCAGATCTTTAATAATCGAATTTCATGAAAACTAGTCAGCAGATTTCAACCGGATTTGTATTAAAATTCATAATATTAATTTAGACAACCGGTCATGCTAAGTTTTTACACAATATCTTTATATTTACATTATTGCCCTTTCTATGTCCGATTATCCCGTCAAAAGGGGCGGAGACAAAGGAGTGTTAACAACCTCTTCGAGTTGATCACTAGTTCTAGAATCTAGAATTCAGTATAAAGTTGCATCTCGACTCTCCACCATGTAAGTCGCTCTAAAGGCGCCGTTCTCGCAGACCTAGCCGCCATGTCGGGCCAGTTTTCACGTTTTGAGACCCACTGATCTCTCTAGTTCGTTACTCAAGTGACATAGTTATATCCAGCCATAGTCATCATCATCTTAAGCCTACAAAAAGGTATTTATCGGCATCCGGACTGCCATTATTAAGACCCACTGATCTCTCTAGTTCTAAGCCTACAAAAAGGTATTTATC
>MU194235.1:794-19940 GCA_016904865.1 Pissodes strobi | reverse complement strand
GTATACTACAAAGTGTAATGAGGGATGGCGGAGATGCGAAGGATAATCTGTGTTATTTACTTATGAACAATTCTCATAATAATCCTAAAGTACTAGAAAACTATACAAACACAACATATCTAGAATATAAAAAAAAATATCAAAAAATACAGGTATAGAGGTCATAATTACAATGTAAAAATAATATATTTTGTACATTCTTTCCCTTCAGACTACTTCTCCTCTCTGAAATTAAGTAGTCAATTTAATATAAGGTCTAATGTCACCTTAGCTCATAAATTCGATAAGGTCGCTGATCGACATACCTTTCATAACCAAAATTCATTAGAACAATAGAACAGCACTGCAAATATTTCAAAGTAACGAGGCGAAATACGACAAAATATGCTGTGACCACCCGACCATAGCGGTGAGTCCCGTAAGTGCCGTACCGTGTAATGTAATATGTAATCACTCTATTCAAAGTAACGAAGTAACGATAGAGTTCTCGGTTCGGTATTCGGTACTTCGGGTATTGGATAGTAACGAATATAAAGTAACGAGTAGTTACTTTTTTGACACCACTATACTGTATACTGTCAAACAGACCACAACACGATACCCAATTCGCCCTTAATATTTATCTATTTTTTTTTAGTGTTTTATCTTTGATGACAATCACCTTAAAAGGCCCGTGGGAATCGTGGGATATGTATATTTTTTGATATTATCAAGAAAAAAAAGGTAGAAAATGGACAAGGAAAAAAAAAATGTTGCCATAGTAGTGTTAGGAGATATAGGGCGAAGCCCTAGAATGCAATACCATGCGCTGTCTTTAGGAGAAAAAGGGCACAAAGTAGATATATTGGGATATGGGGAGTCGGAGCCAATAGATCCAGTTAAGCAGTCTCCCTCAGTATATTATCATTACATGTGTCCTGTACCTTACATTCCAATAAAATTTGTTTATTATATATTTAAAACTATATTCCAGTCATTAAACCTTTTATGGTTGTTATTTATCATAAGGACTCCACAGGTTTTGTTAGTTCAAAATCCTCCAGCAATTCCGAGCCTTGCAGTTTGTTGGTTATTTTGTAGGTAAGTATACATTGATTTATGCTATTTTCGTACTTACATATCTATAATTTGTAATTATAAATATGTAAATACCAAAATAGCATAAATCATGTTTGTTTTTATTTTAGAATTGTAAGAGCCAGATTTGTTATAGATTGGCATAATTATGCTCATACAGTTATGGCATTAAGCTTACCTAAGGAGCATAAATTAGTAAAATTTACAGAAAAATGTGAAGCATTTATTGGATCACGAGCAGATTACAGTTTTTGTGTAACAAATGAAATGAGAAAAGATCTTCTCAATAGGTGGAATGTTAAGTAAGTTTTCAGTTGATAACTTCTTAATGAAATATTTAATGTGTAGTAGTTAGTAAAGTATTTCAGCTGTATGCTTAGAAAAATATCTAATAATCCATGAAAAAGTTATCTGTTCCACTGACAATAATCTAGATTTAGAACTAGGAACAATATACACAGACTAAATTGAAATTTTGATTGGATGGTGCAGTTATCTTTATAAAGTCTACTCTTAACTATCAGATGTCCACTACTAAATTAGACTGCTCTGGTTTTACTAGGTTACTTTAATCGAAGTTAACCTAATTGTATATAAAGTAACGATGGTGATTTTGTGCATGTATCTACAGGCCCTCTTTCATGGACATACCATTTTTTATTAGACATATTGAATTATTATATAATGATAACTCAGGTAACCAAATTGATATACTGGCAATATGAATATAAATTTGGCAACTGATAATGGCAACAAGTTGAGTGATTATATACCTATGTTGAGTCATTTTGGCTTTCTATCTGCCATAACTTGAGCAAGACCTGAAACAAGGTATATCCTGGACCATATTTGTACAAAAATCAACAAACCAATCCTAAATATTCATCCTTGTTTTGCATCCTGTGCTTACAGATCTTTACCCTATAATGTTAAACATTGAACTTAATCCGGCATAGGTAGGGAACATGAGTGATAGTAAATTGCATTACTTTTTTAAGATTCACTACATAGGTTTTGGCAACCTTATTGAGAACAGTCTTTTTGAATGTAACGAATAAACAACACAATTTTTTTTCTAGAATAATAACATACTTTGAATAATACTAAACTTGTAAAAACTTATAGAACCAAGTTAAAAAATGCAAGTATGATTTCTACAAAGCTGAAATAGATAAAAGTGGAGATAATCTTTAAAAAATTTATGACGTTTTTCCAAAGCTACCAATACCCTATTTTGAGATTACCAACGTTAGAAATTCCAGATTTAATAATAATAATAATAATCATAATAATAGCAAATTTTTGTATTTCAGATAATGTCATTAATACAGAGTTTTATCCACAATACCAAAACAGAATTATTGCACTCGACGGGCGTTTGGTTAACCATGTTAGCAACAGCAGGAAATGATTAAAACTTTAATCATCAGTTGTAATCATCTCCTGATGATGCTAACATGGTTAGAGAAACGCGCGTAAAGTGCAATAATTCTGTTTGTGGATTGGTGGGTATTGTGGATAAAATTTCGTTTTAGTGTATTTTGCCGAAGGTTCCAAACCTTAACATAGATAATGTCATACATACTAAGATCTACAGGCTGTCAATTTTTCGACACTTTTATGGCATCTCGCTTAACTTTAAAGATAAAGGTTTTCGCGATACTGCTACTTTTTGTGAAACAAAAAATGCCGTCAACAAAAATGTCATAGCCCTATTTGTTTTTGAGATACCAGATGAATTTGAAAATTATTACCACAGCTTATTCAATAACCAGCTATTCATCTTTATCGAAATCGGAAAGTTGGAGTGTCGGGCACTGCAAGTCCTGAGAGTGCCCTTAGCGGTTCAGTTTCACGGTCTCGTGATTTTTCAGGCCATGTAATGACACAAAGCGAACTGAATTTAAAATGAATATTCCCTTCAAAATCCACGACAAATTCGCCCGAAGCTGCGGCTATTGCCCTAAAAAGACCGGAAATTTCGGATTTTTATACATTTTTGCCATTTAAAATCGTTTTCAAAAGGACTTTAGACGATAAAACATCGTATTTTAAATTAAACGAATTGTCAAAAGTATTATTCAGATGCCCAGATGTTTAGAAAAATATTAACTCATGGCCTTCTTCTAAAATTTTCACTTGACTTTCCCAAATCAAAGGATGCCGCCGCAAGATGAGTAGCTGGTTATTGAATAAGCTGTGTTATTACTTTTATCACACTGGGTAGTATAATAGTATATTAAGATCCTAGTTTTTTTACTTTTTACAATAATAAATTTTACAATAAATTCAGCATGATTGCATTATGCAAGAAGATAACTATCAATATACTCTAGCTAACAACTTATAACACTTAATGAATATTATACAATCACAATTTTTATTACATCCAAATCGGAAACTATAGATCTAATAGTAGCACCTAGATGACTAAACATCTGTATGTGCTAGTAGATAGGTACCATAGTCAATCAAAATGATTTAAGATTTCACAAATAAATAATTGAAAGGAAGTAGAGAAATAAACAAAGATATAATACACATACGCATATAAACATATGTATACATGAAAACTTCCTCTCCTGACTAAAACAATGAAAGAAAAAGTTCCTTATTAGAGAATATAAAAAAATCTGCATTTTTTCTTATAAACATTATGTTTAGTAATATTTCTAAGTTCTAGGGGAATTATATTCAATATTTTAGGCGCTAAATAATTAACAAATCGTAGATTTTTATTTGAATAGCTATTTGGAATTTCTAAATGTCTATTGTCTCTACCCCTAGTACTATATGTATGATTAATATACGTGAACATTTCCCGATTCCCAAAGACAAATGAACATATTTCCAAAGCATAAATAGATCAAACATCAAATACTTCATATGTATACAGTAGTTTTGATGGATAACGTCTGTTTTTCTTATACATTACTTTTAGGATATATTTTTGCACGACATTCAACGGTTTTAGGGTACTGTTGTACAGGCCACACCCCCCCATCAATGCCATATCTAATTAAAGATTCTACAGTTTAGTACCTACCCATACATCTAATAAAATTAGTATCTAAAGAAATTGCAGGTCCTTTAAGCCACATAATTAATTTATGCTTTGAAAATGGGGTTTTCCCTGAAAAATTGAAAATAACAAAAATTAAACCAATTTTTAAGAAAGGCAACAAGACTGAAATCAAAAACTACAGGCCAATTGCGTTATTAAATAATTTTAGTAAAATTTTTGAAAAAACCATCTATGAAAGAGTAATTAACTTCCTAGAAAGTAAAAACTTATTGTCAAATTATCAAAATGGGTTTAGAAGGAAGAAATCAACAATCAGAGCAATTTACCAAGCATTAGACTTAATCCTGAATTCCCTAAATAATGAGAAGGATACTGTTGCAATGTATCTTGATTTGTCAAAAGCATTTGACAGTGTAGACCACAGCTTACTTATCGGAAAAATGGAAAGAATTGGAATTCGGGGCATCTCTTGTAGATTATTTCAGTCTTATCTTGCAAACCGAAAACAATATGTTTCTGATACAACTAACGGTAAACACATAATCTCGAAACAGCAGGTGGTCAGGAGAGGAGTGCCTCAGGGTTCTGTACTTGGTCCACTACTATACATATTGTACACCAATGAACTTTCTAATGTAGTGGGAAACACAGTGCAGTTTGCTGATGACACTTCAATAATTTTCTCTGTGGCAAATACATCATGCATATCAAACAAAATTTTTGAAACCCTTTCTGTTCTCGAGAACTGGTTTACATCAAATAATTTACTGTTAAATGTGGATAAAACCAAACTTATTAAATTTCAATTCAACAAAATCAAAGAACCTAACATATTTCAAAATGGTAGTGACCAAATAACCTCAGTAACATCTACTACTTTCCTTGGAATTGAAATAGACTACAGGCTGGATTGGAAACAACACATTGATGTTTTGGCAAGGAAAATATCCTCATGTTGTTTTGCGTTAAAAGTAATTAGGACCAACATTGATACTGCCGCAGCAAAAATTGCGTATCATGCATATGTACATTCACGTTTAACATATGGCATAATCTTTTGGGGGAATGGCTCAGAAATTGGTTGAGTATTTGTTCTACAAAAGCGATGTATAAGAAATATATATAACTTGAATCCAACTGAAACATGTAGAAGTAAATTTAAAGAGAGTTACATTATGACAGTGATATCTACATATATTTATGAAGCATTGCTTTTTGTAAAAGGAAATCTTAATCTCTTTAATTTGAATGGTAGGGAACATGCATACAATACAAGAAATAAGTCAGACTTGAAAAATGTTAAATGTAATTTTAGCTTTATTCAAAGAAATGTACAGTACAATTTAATTAAAATTTATAATAAAATTCCATTTGTGACAAGGCGATTAGATCTAAAACAATTCAAAAAGAAAATTAAATTGTTTCTGATTAAAAGGGCTTACTACTCCTTAAACGAATATTTTGAAGATAATCACATTGAATGAGTTTAGGGTTAAAAATGCTTTATACATAGTATATAACATTTGTTTTAGTTTTTAGTTTCAATTTTTATTAGTTGTTAGTTGTAGTTTTTGTTCTTACTGTAGTTGTTTATATACATATCTATTCTTTTTTCTTCTCTTCCTTTTTTTTCTTTTAGTGTTATCTGTCTCTAAGTCTTAGAAATTTTTGACATGTCCTACGCCTTTCCGGCCTATATTTTAAACCTAATCTATGTTCTTTTTAAAATGTCGGACTAATAAAGTTTTTTGACTTTGACTTTTGACTTTTGTTCTTCCCACCTTTTGCCATGGAAAATAGCGGCAGTATCATCCGCAAATGATACTATTGACCCACTTTGAAGTTTTAAATTAGTTAATGAGTTAATATAGGTGATAAAAAGTATGGGACCAAGCACAGTACCCTGTGGCACTCCAATCACTATGTTCTTAAAGCCACTCAATGTGTTTTCAATTCTAACAAACTGTTTTCTCTTCCTTAGATAGGACTCAAAAACACTAAACACGGCTCCCCTAGCTCCGCATCTGGATAAAACATCCAAAAGCATATCATGGGGCACAGTGTCAAATGCCTTTGCTAAGTCCAAAAACATTGAAATTCATTTATTTTTGTTCTCAAGTGTGTCGTTAACTATTTTAGTTAATTCATGCAGGGCATTAACTGTACTTGATCCACTCATGAATCCATATTGGTTTTTAGAAAGGAAGTCATTCATATTAAGAAACATTACGAGTCTATCTTTGAGACATTTTTCAAATATCTTTGAAAAATTGTTTATCAAGCTAATTAGGCGATAATTTTCGATATTCGATCTATCACCCGATTTAAAAATCGGAATTACTACAGAGATTTTAAACTGTTCCGGGACAATTCCAGTATTAAAGATTAAATTTATTATGTAAATTGGGGGGGAATCAAATATATATGGGTTCTCTTAATAATTTTTGCATCAATCACAATCATATCTATACCCGGCGCACTGTCATTTTTTAAGTTATTTATTTGCTTTATGATTTCATTGTCATCAACAGGGCTTAAAAATAAGGAGGTTGCGTTATCAAAACTTGTTTCAAATTTATTAATTGGAGTTTGAATTGTTTGATACATTTCAATTCCAACACTCACAAAATATTCATTGCAATAATTTGCCAGACTCTCACTATCAAGGAAGGGAAGCGAGTCTTTTGTGATGGGTGGAGTATTTTTTTCTTTGTGTGATTGGTTATCAGTTGCATCATTTATGAACTTATATATCTTTTTCAAATTTGATCCTGCATTTTCTATTTTGTTTCTATAATAATCGTACTTACACTTTTGTATAATTTTCTTCAAATTATTTTGATATTGCTTGTATAACCAGCTTTCAATTTCATGGAAACTATTTAAAAGTTTTTTTTTCATTTTGTCTCTTTTTTTGATACTCAGAACAAGGCCATTAGTTATCCATGGTTTATTACTTTTTGATTTTTTTTCAGTATAGGTTTTTGTGGCCCTATCACGAATATTTGCAATTATTTTATAAAATTCGTCTGTAGCTACCTGTACATCAACTTTACTCAACACAGGATTCCAATTAACTGTTCTGATTAAGTCACAAAATATCTGATCATTTATTTTTGATATTGTACAGGTTGTTTTTACATTTGCCCTGTTGGATTGTTTATTAAAATCTATGTTTAGCATAACCGGATAATGGTCAGTTATTTCAGAAAGAATAGCATATGAATTTATTTTATATAAATCTTTATTCAATTTATTCTGAATAAATATATGGTCTAGGCACGAGCTACTTTCTGAAGTTACACGAGTTGGTGAATTGATGGCTGACAAAAATCCAAAATGATGAAATGAAAACATTAATTTATTCTATTCTCGCGGGTTAGAAGAAGGGGGAAGACTTTTCTCCACAAATGAAAATGCCAATCTTTAGTTTAAGAGTTATGCATTTCGATGAGTTCACTCATCATCATCAGACTCACACACTACTTAGCTATAATGTAGCTATAATGTTGTATGTTTACATGTAAACATACAACATTATAGCTAAGTAGTGTGTGAGTCTGATGATGATGAGTGAACTCATCGAAATGCATAACTCTTAAACTAAAGATTGGCATTTTCATTTGTGGAGAAAAGTCTTCCCCCTTCTTCTAACCCGCTATAATAGCAACTCCACTTCAAAAATGGACTTCTACTTACAAATATTCTATTCTCGATCAGCACTTGAGCGGCCATCTTGTCATTTTTGACGTCTTTATTACTAGAAATCCCATTGAAAGCGGTGTCGAAATTTTTGCTAGTGGGCCTTGACATTGAATTTATTATTTTGTATTATTTTGCATCTTTATACTTATTATAGATATCCGGAAAGGAGACAACCTTTCTCTGATCGGTTTTCTATGCTTAAAAGTATTTTAATTAATCATGGATAATTTATGTGACCAATACAAACATCATACCACAAGGAATGTCAAGAAATTGATGAGACCAACGTTTTAGCCGTAGTAGAGGAAAATCCTTCAACATCATGTAGGGCAATTGAAGCAGAAATTGGGGTTATTAAAAGCAGAGCCCAATAAATATTTAAGAAATATAAGTTCAGACTATAAAACACGTATTGTTCAGAAGTTCAGAACTTACACCTTGGGGATGCAGAATGTAAGCTAATTTTTTGCAATTAGTATCTAAAATAAATTTAAATAAACAGACATTTTGCCCATTCAGTAATATGGTCCGATGAGCCATATTTCTCAAGTGCTGACATTTTTAACAGAAATAGTACTAGACACTGGCACCAAGAAAACCCTCACCTCATATTTGAGCCTGAGCAGCAGGGTAGGTTTGGCTTCAGTGTAGCATGTTTCATTTTGGGTGGACAAATAGTATATAGAATTTATGAAGCAAGGCTTTCATCAGACCTGTATCTAAGTATATTGGAAGATGTAGTTCTGAACTAATCATAGATAGATGATGTTTCCTTGGCTGGGTTGAACGCTATGTATTTTCAGCAGGATGGAGCGCTTGCTCATAATTCCCTGACAATTCGCCTCTTTTTAGATAACATTTTCCTAGGAAGATGGCCCCCGCGATCGCCGGGTTTGTTTATTTTGGACTTTTTTTTGTAAGGTTACTTGCAAAACAAAGTTTATGCCAATTGTCACCGCAACCCACATGAACTTCGTGAATCCATTACCGTCACATTTCAGAATTTACAAAGTCATCTGATAATACCTCGGTCACACTATATGCTCTAAAACGAATAACCAAAATGTGCGGATTATGTTCTAGAGAAAATGGTAATCATTTTGTACAATTTCTATAGCTATTAAAAATGTCTGTTTATGTTGTTGTTAATGTATGTTATATAAAAAAACTTAAATTATTAATAATTATTTAATATTTAGGTAGGTACGTTGTAGGGTTAATAAAAAAATATGTTTCAATTTTTTTTTAAACTTCTTCAGAATAAAGAATATTCAAAAATGTTTCTTTTCTTTCATTAGCGCTATTAGTATTAAATAGCAATGTTTGGTTGTTACCCTCATTTTCAAGGCCGGAGATCCCATTAACATAAATAACTATCGTCCGATAAGTGACATTAATAATTTTGCCAGAATTTTGAAGAAATGCTTGATATCTAAACTCCAACAGTTTCTTCTAAGAAATAATACTTTGGCAGCTCGATAGTATGGCTTTGTAAATGGTAGAAGTACGGCGGATGCCATGTATTAACTCACAAAAAATATTATTAACCACTTAGACAATAACGAATCCTGTTTAGCAGTGTTCTTGCCACGGTGCCACATGACGCCCTATTATAGACCAAGGGTCGGAGTGAAGGGCCCCATATACACTCACGCGTACAAATACATGACGCCCTATTGGATGTTCTTGACAGCTATGGCCTTCATGGCATCGTTTCGGATATCTTTGCAAGCTGTTTGCGGGAAAGAAAACAAATTGTTAGAATAAATAATGGGTTCAGCAAACCCTTAACTGTTGAGATTAGGGTGCCACAGGGCACAGTTTTGGCACCACTTCTGTTTGATACTTACATAAGTTCTTTGACAGACATTGAATTAGAGGGGTTCATTGTGGTATCATATGCTAATGACAAAGCAATAATATTCAGTGGACCGTCGCGTCGTTGGGAGATGTCAAGTTGCTTGCTTAGAGGGGTATTTGGAGGATTATGGATTGGCTTAAAACTTTTAAATTATCACTGAATGTAAAAAAGCAAATTTATTCCCTTTTCCTTGACCTCTGCTAATCGCTCACATTTTGATATACTTGTTGCTGATAATGATTGCATGGTTGGGGCGGTGGATTCAATGAAATAACTTGGGCTTATAATTGATAGGCATCTTAGGTGGGACGAAAACTTTATATACTTCAGGAAATATTAAACAAAAATACTTATTAACAATAGTGTCACGACCATGATACAAAGAATAACAGGTATGATATTGCGCACGCCACTATCAGCTGACTCGCTCCTGTCGACGTCACAATGAGAGTTGCCGCCATTAAAATCCACCGGTTTAAAAGGAGACTTTCATGATATTTTAAGCTTTGTTTATTTTGCCGTGTATTTTGTGGTGTTTTGTCAGCATTTTATGAGAGTTGTGACATTTAAGTTGAATTTGGAGACTCTTTAGTGTAAAAAAACTTAAAACAAATCAGGTTATTAAAACTATTTTGAACTATTAGTTAGTGTGACTTTGTGTGGACAATAGTAACTTATTTTGTTGTTTTAAAAGCTATATGAGGTATCATAAACAATTAATTATTGAGCAAGTAATTACGACAACATTAATTTGTGTTTTTTAGCATTTTTAAGGTTAGTTATAAACTACACATATTAAAAATGCGTTGTGCTGTAGCTGGTTGTTTGAGTGACAATCAGACAAAACGTGCTGACAAATTTGTAAGACTTCATGCTTCTCCCAAAGACATTATTGTTGAAAAACCGTGGGTTACTGCTTGTTGCCGTAAAGACCATTTTAATACTAAAACCTCGAGAATTTGTTGAAAATATTTCAAGTCAGAAGACCATGAAATAAATTTGCAACATGAATTGTTGCAATACGAATCCAAAAAAGGACCCAGTCTAAAGCGCAATGCAGTACCTTCTCTTCATCTGCCAAAATCAAAAGATTTGTCTGTAAACCAGGTAAAAAGACAGGAGAGGCTTTCGAAGAGAGAATCGAAGAAGTTTGTGGAAGATATCATTGCTCAGTGCTAGTGCAACAATGGATTTTGTGGATTACATATATAGAACATTGGATAATAAACAATTATTTGTAACTGTTTTTGTAGATCTGCGAAAGACTTCAGTACTGATATTTTACCCAGTGATTGTGGTGTGCCGCAGGGCTCGGTTCTGGGGCCATTAATCTTTTCACTATATGTATTTAATTTAGGATGTGCAGGACTTATGGCACGGTACTTTACTTTTGCTGATGATACAGCTCTGGTATACACAGGTGGGGAAGTTAATGCATTAAATAGGCTTGTAAATGATGACCTAAAGTTGTATCTGAACTGGTTTTACAATAAATTAAAAATCAATACTGACAATACAAATTTCTAATATTAACATTGTTGTTGTAATATACGTAAATATAACACTAAGTAGGTCCCAAAATAACATTTACAAAATAGTGACTAATACAAATATAGGCCTAAATAACCCGTATGTGCAAGCATGTAAATCATACAGTAGTGTACTGGAAAATATTAGAAATCTTATTAATTATTTTCTTTATAAATTGATAAATGTTTACATTGATAGTGAGGAGTTTTTAAAAAGAATCCTTTTTAGAGTTGGTCAGGCAAATACGAGATGTACAGATTTGTTATTTATGTATGCACCTAGAACTAATCTTTATAAAGATTCTCCATTGATAAGGCTGTGTAATAATTTTAATAGGTATTGTAGTATTGTATTTCAGTTGAATTGTTTAAAAAACAAATAAAAGGAGAAATAGATATAAGGATATGATCCTAGTTTGTATTGTATCTATTATTGGCTTTGTAAAACTTGTTGATACAAGAATAAATAAATAAATAAATTTTAATGTTTTTATAAAACTATTTAAGTGGTATCTAAATATTAGTTAGAATCTCTCCGACACAAAAGTTGTAATTAGTATGTTCGAGGCTAGAGCTTAAAGCACTGATTAGGGATTTATATATTTATTGTATTGTAATATTGAGTTGTATTAAATAAATGTTATAAAAAAATAAATAAAAAGTTTGTCTAAAAAGCTTTGTTTTATTTTTTTGTCCTTTTTAAATAAATACAATTCCGATATGAGAAGATAAATAAGTAGAACTTTCGACCTGTGGAACAAAACCAATCCACTATACCTTCCCTTATAATATCAACTATATATCTATTATAATACCTAATATTTCTTTATGTTCCCTACTATAATCATCTATAATAAAGTGTATATAGTAGCAACTCTGCTGAAATGTAAATTAACAGGATTTTAAATTATTCTATAAATTTCTTTTGATAAAATCTTCGTTGCTAAAGATTTGTTTCTTATTTATAAAATTTCTATGCATGCTATCTCTTATATGTGCATTCCATATATTGAACATTATTTCTCAATTTTGATGTATATTGATTATTTATTTAGTTTATTAACAAATCAAAATAATAAAATACCTTTCAGTAACCTAAATAAACCCAAAACAGTGATATATTAATAGCGTTTTTATTCAAATATCTAATAATGTTCAATTAAATATAATCGATATAACAGTTCTTACGGCAACTATTTCAAATAACTCTCATTGTGACGTAATGCGCGAACACGACCGAATTGGGCACTCGGGAATATCATACCTGTTATTCTTTGTATCATGTGTCACGACTAACAACCATCCGAACGTTTTTGTGCTACCCTATAGAACTAGCCGCCGCGCCCGTGCCCCTCGCTTCTCTGTCCGTATGAATCATCGCCCGGCCGGCCGCGAAGTTTCAGGATCGCTGGACTGGAATTATCTCGATGACCTCGTCGAGATCATATAGAGTGGCCTCGGAATACTTCCCGAATATTCGTGATAGATTTAAGATTATATATAAGCAGACCTAAGGCGAATGTTAGTTCAGTTCAGTTAATCATTGAGTGTTAAAGTTATAAGAGTAGTTTAGAGTGTTAAATTGTAAACAGTGGTAGTGAATAAAGAGAATATTAGTTGAAAATAGCATAAGTTGTAATTCTGTTAAGAACCCACGGGAAAAACGTAACATTTGGTGTCAGAAGTCGGATTGTGAAGGGACCGGACTTGCGAAGTATTTTTCGAGGAAAGAAGAGGTACAAGTACGTCAACGAGACCGGTTGATTGGTGGATTCTGGAAAAAGTTTATAACATTCTATGGTCAGTACAAGGCAACAAACGGCAGAAATGGAGCAAATTAATAAAATGTTGGCCGATTTCATGGAAAATCTAAATGCTGAGAGATAAATAGAACAGGACCGGCTGCAGAGAATTTTTCAAGATCAAGAAGATAAAAAGCAAGCGGATCGGGAAGAGGATGAACGTAAAAGGCAAGCAGAACAGGACCGGCTTCAGAAAATTTTGCAAGATCAAGAAGATAAAAGACAAGCGGAACGAAAACAGGATGAACGTAGAAGGCAAGTGGACCGGGAAGAGGAGGAACGTAAAAGACAAGCAGAACAGGACCGGCTTCAGAAAATTTTACAAGACCAGGAAGACAAAAGACAAGCAGAACAGGACCGGCTTCAGAAAATTTTACAAGACCACGAAGAGAAAAGGCAAGCAGAGCAGGACCAGCTTCAGAAATGGATGCTGGATGTAATTGTAGGCAAGCAAGGAAAATTACAGAAAATATTGGACGGACAAAATGAGAAATTTGAAAAAGAAGTAGACAATATTCAAAAAGAAGTAGGAGACGTACAGAAAGAAATGAAGAATCTACAAGCATAATTTACCAAAATAAAAAATCAAGGATCCACCGAGAGGGTATTCGCCACAGGACAACATATCAAACCTCCAACTTATGACGGTCAAACATCCTGGACAATGTACAAAAGACAATTTGAAGCCGCTGCTGTTGCCAACGGTTGGAATAACGAAGAAATGGCTACATCACTAGTGGTAGCGCTTCGTGGGTCTGCCCTGGAACTACTGCAGACAATTCCCATCAGCCAACAGGGGAAATATGACATACTTGTAGCTGTCCTGGAGAGACGATTTGGCGACCAACATAGAAGACAGCTCTATCAGGCACAAGGCACAAGTTAAGTCCCGACATCAGAAGCCTGGTGAAAACCTGTAAGAATTTGAGGCAGACATTAGACGTCTCATTCAATTGGCCTACCCGGGAGCGACAGAAGAATTTCAAGAGGAACTTGCTGCCCAATATTTCGTGGATGGTATTAGAGATCCAGAAACTGAGAAAATGCTACGCCTAGCCAAATTTGATAATAGCAGCGAAGCTTTGGGTCGAGCCCTAGAAATCGAGGCGGCCTGTAATATCTCCAAGCCAAAAATCAGGGCCGTATCCATCCAGGAAGAAAAGCCGATAAACAGCTGTGAATTAACTGAGATGGGCGAAATTTTGAAGAAATTGACGGAAGTTCTTCAGGCCACAGGGAGATTCCGGGAGCCAATTGAAGATAGGCCACGTAACCGAAATACATCAAGTCAGTGCTATAGATGTGGCAGGACTGGGCATTTCAAAAGAAACTGCCGAGTACAACTACGGTCTAGATCTCCATCCAGAGACGCTAGGGCCTCCAAGTCAAATCAGGAAAACTTCAATTAGTCAACATAGCGGGGCGGGTGTTGGCTAAAGAAGATAAAGCCCCCAGGATCATCTCCATAAGAAGCCTAGGAAAAGCCGCCGACAGTCTAACTATTACAGGAAAGATCAACGGAAGAGCCATAACCATTACTGTTGACACTGGTGCGGCGGTATCTTTGA
Source organism: Pissodes strobi (assembly GCA_016904865.1). NCBI lineage: Eukaryota > Metazoa > Arthropoda > Insecta > Coleoptera > Curculionidae > Pissodes > Pissodes strobi. The sequence goes on along the minus strand of MU194235.1, from coordinate 5,373 downwards.
TAAGGTCCAACAGAGTAAATAGAGTAGAAGTCCTACCTATATCAAAGAATGTAGTCTTACGTACGGTTACCGGTGAGATAGTTGAAGTACTTGGAGAAATGGATATTGAACTTCAACTTGGAAGAATTAAATTACACCACACAGTGTTAGCAGCCGACATTGAAGACGAATTTATTTTGGGAATGGATCTCATTGGCCAACATGGATTCTCTTTTGACAGCAAGCTCAATCTTCTGAAGTTTGGCACCGAAGAGTTCATCCTTAACAAAACAGACAATGGCACACCGACTCAAGTAGTGGCGGCATGTACCATCAGAATAAGCGGAAATACAGAGCAGATCATTTCTGGGAAATTGGAGAAGGATTTTGGAGGCTGCATCGGACTTATCCAACACCACGATTTGCCTTGCAAACACCTCGTAGGCAAAGCACTAGTCAAAACCGACGGCGAAATACCGATAAGGATAGCAAATATTTCATCCAATTCCATCAAAATCAATAAAGGAGATGTAATAGCCACTTGCGAGCCGGTGCAGTCGGTAACCAGTTGCGAAACGCAGTCAGAAGTAACACCCTCAACATCACCTAAGGAACTCCTAGAACATTTCCAGAAGTCGTGGCAACATCTGTCTTCCGAAGAACTGAAGAGAGCTACACAATTTATCAAAGAGCAGAGCACAGCCTTTGAAAGGAAAAATGGCAATACTGGAAGAACGAACATCATAACACATAAAATCGACACCGGGAGTGCTCACCCCATACGGCAGCATCCTCGGAGGTTACCAGTGACGAAGCAGCAAGAGGTTACCACATTAGTGGATAAAATGCTTGAAGATGGAATTATTGAAGAGTCATCAAGTCCATGGTCATCTCCGGTTGTCTTAGTCACCAAGAAGGATGGGACTACCAGATTCTGCGTGGACTATAGAAGGCTCAATGACGTCACCAAGAAGGACAGCTATCCACTTCCCAGAATTGACGACACGTTGATGACACTAGCAGGTTCTCATTGGTTCTCAACACTCGATCTAAAGAGCGGATACTGGCAAGTAGGCATTGACGAACAGGATAAGGAAAAGACTACCTTCTCTACCGGAAGTGGTTTATATCAGTTTAAAGTTATGCCCTTCGGATTATGCAATGCCCCCGCTACTTTTGAGCGTCTTATGGAAGTTGTTCTACGAGGCCTCACTTGGAAGACATGCCTGGTCTATCTTGATGATATAATGGTAATGGGAAAAACTTTCGAAGAGCACCTACAAAACCTGCATGAAGTTTTTACTAGGATCAAAAATGCTCAGCTCTTACTGAATCCAAAGAAATGTTTTCTCTTCCAACAAAAAGTTGAATTTCTCGGGCACGTCGTGTCATCAGAGGGAATCCAAACTGATCAACGAAAGATAACAGCAATCAAAGACTGGCCTCGTCCTCGCGACAAACACGAACTGCGGAGCTTCCTTGGATTATGTACTTATTATAGAAGATTTGTCGAAGGATTTGCAAATATAGCTGCACCTTTACATAAGCTCACTGAAGAACGAGCAAATTATAACTGGGATCATAACTGCGATTCTGCGTTCAGGAAATTAAAAGCGGCTCTATGTTCTAGTCCAATATTGGGATATCCGGAACAAAAGGGTAAATTTGTATTGGACACAGATGCAAGTAACACCGGCATCGGAGCAGTTTTATCGCAAGTACAAGCAGGGGAAGAACGAGTTATCGAATACTACAGTCGAACACTTTCGAAACCTGAACGTAACTACTGTGTAACCCGAAAAGAGCTTTTGGCAATAGTACGGTCGGTTGAGCATTTCCATCAATTTCTATATGGGCAAGAATTTCTGATAAGGACTGATCATGCAGCACTTAAATGGCTTCTGGATATGAAACAACCTGAAGGACAGGTAGCCAGGTGGCTTGACAAGTTACAACAATAAAATTTTAAGGTTAAGCACAGAGCAGGGAGATTGCATAATAATGCAGATGCTTTATCCAGAAGACCATGCGCGGATAATTGTAAGCATTGCCAAAGAGTAGATCAACGAGAAGGAATTACTCCGATTAGGCAAACGAAATTTGAGGTTGATCAGCAGTGGACCACAGAGCAACTTAAAAAGGATCAGCTTGAAGATAGTGAAATAGCACTATTGCTAACAGCTAAAGAAGAACATCAACCAAGACCAAGCTGGAGCGAGATATCAACTAAAGGACTTGCTTTTAAAACTCTGTAGGCTCAGTGGGACTCCCTGGTGGTGGAAAATGGGCTTCTTAAACGAGCCTGAGAAAGTGCCGATGGAAAAGTAGTGAAGACACAGTTAGTGGTACCAAGGAGGAAGATATCGGAAGTTCTGGAAGAAGTTCATAATGGAAAGTCCGGTGCTCATCTCGGAGTGAACAAAACGATTGACAAGATTCGCGACAGATTTTACTGGGTCAACTACTGCCAGGATGTGAAATCGTGGTGTCGGCAGTGCTCAACCTGTGCCGCAAGCCAAGGACCCAAAACAAGATCTAGGGGCAAAATGAAACAGTATAATGTGGGCCTACCGTTTGAACGTATCGCCATTGACGTAGCTGGCCTTTTTCCAGAAACAAATAATGGTAACAAGTACATTTTAGTGGCAATTGACTACTTCAGTAAATGGCCTGAAGTCTTTGCAATCCCCAATCAAGAAGCTGTTACCATAGCAGATGTCCTTGTAAATAACCTATTCAGCAGATTTGGTGTTCCGTTAGAGCTGCACTCAGATCAAGGACGCAACTTCGAATCCAAGGTTTTCCAGAAAGTCTGTGATTTACTCAACATCCATAAAACACGGACTACCGCCTTACATCCACAATCAGACGGCATGGTTGAGAGGTTTAACAAGACCATTGAAGAACATTTGTCAAAGGTCGTAGATGAACATCAGAAGGATTGGGACCAACACATACCACTATTCTTAATGGCCTATAGATCAGCAGTCCATGACACGACAGGACTAACACCAGCCATGGTTTTATTTGGAAGAGAACTCCGCTTACCCTGCGACCTATTATTCGGAACGCCAGACAACCAGGATATGGAAATTCAAGACTATGCGGACTCCCTTAAGGAAAAGTTACTATACATCCATGAATTAGCCAGAGAAAACACGGAGAAAGCCAGTGACCGAATGAAGACACGATATGATCTCAAAGCTAATTCTATGGGATTTCAGATGAACGATAAAGTCTGGTTATATAATCCGCAAAGGAAGAAAGGAAGATCTCCCAAGATAACGCCAGTATGGGAAGGACCCTATACAGTCATCAAAAGAATTAATGACGTTGTGTATAGAATTCAGCGTAGTCCCAGAAGCAAACTGAAACTTGTTCACCTCGACAGACTGAAAGCATACCACGGACATGCAGTATCTGATCGGGACGATCAGGTTTAAGAGGGAGGCAATGTCACGACTAACAACCATCCGAACGTTTTTGTGCTACCCTATAGACCTAGCCGCCGCGCCCGTGTCCCTCGCTTCTCTGTCCGTATGACTCATCGCCCGGCCGGCCGCCAAGTTTCAGGATCGCTCGACTGGAATTATCTCGATGGCCTCGTCGAGATCATATAGAGTGGCCTCGGAATACTTCCAGAATATTCGTGATAGATTTAAGATTATATATAAGCAGACCTAAGGCGAATGTTAGTTCAGTTCGGTTAATCATTGAGTGTTGAATAGATATTAGTGGTAAAGTTATAAGAGTAGTTTAGAGTGTTAAGTTGTAAACAGTGGTAGTGAATAAAGAGAGTATTAGTTGAAAATAGCAAAAGTTGTAATTCTGTTAAGAACCCATGGGAAAAACGTAACAATAGTGTATGAGGCCCTTGTCGAATCATCAATAGGATACGGTTTGGAGCGGCCTGTACTAAAATGCTTTAAAACAATTAAATACTCTTCAGAACTATATATTAAAAGCAATTAATAAAAAACCTAAGCTGCACTCAACATTCCTATTAAATAATGAGCAAACACTTATTGTCAGATTGCCCTGATTTACTGAAAGTCAAAGTCAAGTATGCTTTATTGCCACAGAAAAATTCAAATAAATTTTATGGACAAAGCTAACTAAAATAAATAAACTAACCATAGTAGCAGTGTTGCCAACGACACGGAAACTTCCGTGTTTTCACGGATTTTTGAAACTAGAACACGGACACGGATTTTATTGGGTTCCGTGCAATGAAAACACGGATTTTTTACAGATGATTTGGCGTTATTATATTTATGTGTCATATGTCCATTTTAATATAATTCGCTTAATTTTAATCGATATTTCATATAGATATTATTCAATCCTAAAAATAGATGTGCCAATCAACTGGTCTCCTTAGTTTCAAAGATGCGTTGATAAATCGGAATTTCAAAATATTGACGACCACTGACAATTTTGGGCTTTGGGTCAAACGCTCAATGCGAAAGTAATTTCATCATGAGCGCCGGTAAGAGGGGGCAGTTGCCTGAAGTATTAAAATAATGCATAGTATAAAAATACATTTCAAATTAATTAAAATTTAGAAAAACTATCTACACGTTATTTTTGTTGACCCCCC
>JAEQML010066490.1:0-19943 GCA_016904865.1 Pissodes strobi | reverse complement strand
TTGTCATTCAAATATGCCACCAAAACGTAATGCTCTTGTTGAAAAAGAGGTCTTGATATACCTAAATGGTAAACGCTCTTGCCTCAGCCCCGCTTTTCCTCTGCTGTGCATCCCCTCCACGTTTACTTGCCGATTGTGTTTTTTGATCGTTATTAATGCATTTGGAGAAACGGTTTGGAGTAAGAGTTTAAAGAGATATATCTTTTGCTAGAATTGCCTAAATAATGTAACAACTTATAGCTTTTGAAATAAGATAAACTGCATCTGTTTAAAGAAAAACTTGTCCAAGATAAATTTAGATAAAATTCAAGAGCGTCAACTCTCCTAGACCAAGATCTTTTTTCTTGCAATAAGAAATACTTTCATATACAGAGATATTTTCTCTTGACGGTAGTAATTTTTGATCAAGAGCGTTGACTACTTTGAGTCAAGGGCAGCTATTTTTTCAGTGCTGATTGCAGCTAAGTCTTTGCTAGAAGATCAGGTGCGCTGATGGTGAACAATGCCACACTGAAGAGAATTAAACAAAAAAGGAATTACAGCTGATGAAAGTTTAAAAACATAGCATTGATCTAAAACTAAAATATTGTTATAAATCTACTATATGTATTCTAAAAATAATATGTTACAGTAGATGACTTTAAGGAAAAGAATAAGCAACCATGAATTGTCTGATTTTCCATATTCCATTTCAGCCCTGGCGAATCGGTGCAAAAGTATTCCTTATGGAAAAACAGGAAATGTTGCATCGAAATTTGCGATGAAAGTGAATTAGTCTTGCACGGGAAATGCGATGCAAGAACTATAGATCTTTAGAGTATGAAAGATCAATATCAGCGTCATCAGAATATTCAGGTATATTAATAGGTTTCATATCTGGCTGCACCGCAGTACTGTATTGTTTGCCAATCTTCTTTATGATATTTTAAAAGTCATTTCAATTTTTTGACCACTGATCAGGTTACTTCATTTAGAACCCTTTTCAAAACAGATAGGACCTCATCTGGCGCTCCTTTGAGACTAAGCATGTATTGATCAAATTTTCTTTTGCCCCGCAACCATGTCGTCTCAATTGGTTTGTACTGGCAATGTAGGGAGGTAACCTTATACTCCTGTGACCAATTTGTTGAGTTTAAACCTTTAAAAATACTAAAACCTAAATTTCGACTTTCATAGCATTTTCATGATAATGTTACAGCTAGCCTAACAACCATCCGAACGTTTTTGTGCTACCCTATAAAACTTGCCTTGTAGCGTACCGTGTTTATGTATGAGTCATCGCCGCCCGGCCGCGGCCGGCTGCGAAGATTCAGGTTCGCTGGAATTATCTCGATGGCCTCGTCGAGATCATATAGAGTGGCGTCGGAATACTTCCTGAATATTCGTGATAGATTTAAGATTATATATAAGCAGACCTAAGGCGAATGTTAGTCAGTCGGTTAGTCAGTTCAGTTCAGTTAATCATTGAGTGTTGAATAGATATTAGTTGAAAAGTTATAAGAGTAGTTTAGAGTGTTAAATTGTCTACAGTGGTAGTGAATAAAGAGAATATTAGTTGAAAATAGCAAAGTTGTAATTCTGTTAAGAACCCACGGAAAAAACGTAACATTTGGTGTCAGAAGTCGGATTGTGAAGGGACCGGATTTGCGAAGTATTTTTCGAGGAAAGAAGAGGTACAAGTACGTCAACGAGACCGTTTGTTTGGTGGATTCTGGTAAAAGTTTATAACATTCTATGGTCAATACAAGGCAACAAACGGCAGAAATGGAGCAAATTAATAAAATGTTGGCCGATTTCATGGAAAATCTAAATGCTGAGAGACAAATAGAACAGGACCGGCTGCAGAAAATTTTTCAAGATCAAGAAGATAAAAAGCAAGCGGATCGAGAAGAGGGTGAACGTAAAAGGCAAGCAGAACAGGACCGGCTTCAGAAAATTTTGCAAGACCAAGAAGACAAAAGACAAGCAGAACAGGACCGGCTTCAGAAAATTTTAAATAACCAGGAAGATAAAAGGCAAAAAGAACAGGACGACAGGCTTCAGAAAATTTTGCAAGATCAAGAAGATAAAAGACAAGCGGAACGGGAACAGGATGAACGTAGAAGGCAAGCAGAACAGGACCGGCTTCAGAAAATTTTACAAGATCAAGAAGATAAAAGGCAAGCGGAACGGGAAGAAGCTGAAGGTAGAAGGCAAGCAGAACAGGAACAGCTGCAGAAATGGATGCTGGATGTAATTGCAGGCGAGCAAGGAAAATTACAGAAAATATTGGACGGGCAAAATGAGAAATTTGAAAAAGAAGTAAACAATATACAAAAAGAAGTTGTAACTGTACAAAAAGAAGTAGGAGACGTACAGAAAGAAATGAAGAATCTACCAGCAGAAGTTTCCAGATTAAAAAATCAAGGATCCACCGAGAGAGTATTCGGCACAGGACAACATATTAAACCTCCACCCTATGACGGTCAAACATCCTGGACAATGTACAAAAGGCAATTTGAAGCCGCTGCTATTGCTAACGGTTGGAATAATGAAGAAATGGCTACATCACTAGTGGTAGCGCTTCGTGGATCTGCCCTGGAACTACTGCAGAAAATGCCCATCAGCCAACAGGGGAAATATGACGTACTTGTAGCTGTCCTGGAGAGACGATTTGGCGACCAACCTAGAAGACAGCTCTATCAGGTACAAGTTAAGTCCCGACATCAGAAGCCTGGTGAAAACCTGCAAGAATTTGAGGCAGACATTAGACGTCTCATTCAATTGGCCTACCCGGGAGCGACAGAGGAATTTCAAGAGGAACTTGCTGCCCAATATTTCGTGGATGGTATTAGAGATCCAGAAACTCAGAAAATGGTACGCCTAGCCAAATTTGATAACAGCAGCGAAGCTTTGGGTCGAGCCCTAGAAATCGAGGCAGCCTGTAACATCGCCAAGCCAAAAATCAGGGCCGTATCCATCCAGGAAGAAAAGCCGACAAACAGCTGTGAATTAACTGAGATGGGCGAAATTTTGAAGAAATTAACGGAAGTTCTACAGGCCACAGGGAGATTCCGGGAGTCAATTGAAGATAGGCCACGTAACCGAAATACATCAAGTCAGTGCTATAGATGTGGCAAGACTGGACACTTCAAAAGGGACTGTCGAGTACAAAGATTCCAGGAGCCAATAAAAGAGAGGCCACATAACCAAAATCCATCAAATCAGTGTTATAGATGTGGAAAGGCTGGACATTTCAGAAGGGACTGTCGAATATGGATATTCCGAGAGCCAACAGAAGTTAGACCATGTAATCGAAAGGCTATAAATCAGTGCTATAGATGCGACAGGACTGGACATTTCAAAAGAGACTATCAAGTACAAAGATTCCGGGAGCCACTAGAAGATAGGCCACGTAACCGAAATGTTCCAAATCAGTGCTATATATGTGGCAACATTGGGCATTTTAAGAGAGACTGTTCAGTACAACTACGACCTACAGCTCCATCCAGAGACAGCAGCAGTTCAAAGCCAAGTCAGGAAGAGTTGAAACAATATAACTTTAAGGCTAAGCACAGAGAAGGAAGATGGCATAGTAATACAGATGCTTTATCCAGAAATGTGAGGATAATTATAAACATCGCCAAAGAATTGACCAACGAGAAGGAATCACTCCCATTAGGCGAATCAAGTTTAAGGTTGATCAGCAGTGGACCACAGAGTAACTAAAGAAAGATCAGCTTGAGGATCATGAATTAGCACTGCTACTAAAAGTTAAGGAAGAACGTCAACCAAGACCAAGCTGGAGAGATATTTCAACTAAGGGATCTACTTTTAAATCTCTGTGGGCTCAGTGGGACTCCTTGGTAGTTGAAAATGGACTCCTTAAACGAGCCTGGGAAAGCGCTGATGGCAAAGTAGTGAAGACGCAGTTAGTGGTACCAAGGAAGAGGGTATCGGAAGTTCTGGACGAAGTACATAATAGAAAGTTTGGTGCTCATCTCGGAGTTAACGGAATGATTGACAAGATCCGCGACAGATTTTACTGGGTCAACTACTGCCAGGATGTGAAATCATGGTGCCAGCAGTGCTCAACCTGTGCCTCAAGTCAAGGACCCCAGACAAGATCCAGTGGGAAGATGAAACAGAATGATGTGGGACTACGGTTTGAACGTCTCGCCAGTGACCGAATGAAGGCTCGATATAATCTCCAAGCTAACTCTAGGGGATTTCGGATGAACCATAAAGGCTGGTTATATAATCCGCAAAGGAAGACAGGGAGATCTCCCAAGCTAACACCAGTACGGGAAGGACCCTATACGGTCATCAAAAGAATTAATGACGTTGTGTTACGAATTCAGCGTAGTCCCAGAAGCAAACTGAAAGTTGTCCACCTCGACAGGTTGAAAGCATATCACGGACATGAAATAGCTGATAGGGACGATCAGAATTAAGAGGGAGGCAATGTTACGGCTAGCCTAACAACCATCCGAACGTTTTTGTGCTACCCTATAGAACTTGCCTTGTAGCGTACCGTGTTTATGTATGAGTCATCGCCGCCCGGCCGCGGCCGGCTGCGAAGATTCAGGTTCCCTGGAATTACCTCGTCGAGATCATATAGAGTGGCGTCGGAATACTTCCCGAATATTCGTGATAGATTTAAGATTATATATAAGCAGACCTAAGGCAAATGTTAGTCAGTCGGTTAGTCAGTTCAGTTCAGTTAATCATTGAGTGTTGAATAGATATTAGTTGTAAAGCTATAAGAGTAGTTTAGAGTGTTAAATTGTATACAGTGGTAGTGAATAAAGAGAGTATTAGTTGAAAATAGCAAAGTTGTAATTCTGTTAAGAACCCACGGGAAAAACGTAACAATACTAATTAATAATCTTTATTTTTATCCGATCGGACGAAAAACTATACCTTTCCGATGTGTTTTCTCATCGCTAAAGTCATGATTCCAGTAAATTGTATTCATTGCTTGGCAACATGCAATAACTGTACGTACAACATTTCTGTCCTAGGCCGGGAATATAAAATTTCTGTCATATTTAAATACCTTGTTTGTCAGATCTGACGTTTATCAAAAGTAAGATTTCGCTGTGGTTTCTCTAGTTACGTAATAAACCCCAAGCTCGCTCAATTCAAAACTTGATATTTTCCTTCGCTTGTCCTTGATATAATTATTACGTTGCAGTTTCCGTGAAATCTACTTGTCAGCACGAATTTTTTTAAATCCTCAAAAAAAACATGACTCACTACTCTACGTCTCCTAGTCGATGCGTAACTTATTCCGTTTTCGTGCTTGTCAGCACCGGCAGGTTTAACAAAATGCTCGAGTGATTTTCACGCAGTGATAAAAGTGGTGAATTAAAACGCTTAAAAAGACATTTACGCGAAATGTAGGAGCAATTAAACTAAATACAAGACAGTGAATCGACTAGTTCCAGCGAGGTAGGCTATTTTAATTAAATATTACCTATTGTTTTAGGAAAAATTGTGGACTCAAAAAGGGAAAACGGGTGTTTCCCCTAAAAGAGTCACACTGAAGTGAAATCGTGCGATTTCTTCAGTTCACAATGGTAAGTTTGTACAAGTGTTAGGTAAAATTGTGGATTCAAAAAGGGAAAACGGGCGTTTTCCCTATAAGAGTCACACTGAAGTGAAATCGTGCGATTTCTTCAGTTCACAATAATAAAATTGTCCAAATATTAGGAATAGGCTTAACATAAAGGATAACGTTCGTTAACCTGAAAACAAGCAATATCAGTTTGAAATCTAGTGATTTCATACTTGGTTTATCTCGCAATCTCATTGAGTTGTGGATAAGTTTTGTCCTAATAAAATTATTAGTATGATTTGCAATATATTAGGCGCTGGAATTAAAAATAACGTGCGTTATTTCTTAGATAAATGGAATCGAGTGATTTTCATTTATGTATATCCGGTAGTATTTATCGCGTCTTTTAATTTGCTTGTTCTTAAGCGATTAAGTCCTTAAGTAATTGCAAAAGTGGAAAAGAGTAACGAATAACCAAACAATTTAATAGATTCAAAAAGGGAAAACGGGCGTTTTCCCTAAAAGAGTCACACTGAAATGAAATCGTGCGATTTCTTCAGTTCATAATAATAAAATTGTACAAATATTAGGTAAAATTATAGATTTGAAAAGGGAAAACGGGCGTTTCCCCTAAAAGAGTCACACTGAAATTAAATCGTGCGATTTATTCAGTTCACAATAATAAAATTGTACAAATATTAGGACAAGGTATAGGTTAAAAAAGGGAAAATAAAATAGCCTCACTGAAATGAAATCGAGTGATTTCGGCCGTTCACATTAATAAAATTGTACTAATATTAGAAAGATTAGAGATTTAAATATCAGGTGGTATTTAAAATTATTTGGAAATAGGCGACTTCATCCTCTCCTGGAAGAAAGCGGTGATAATACTGTTTCCTAAACCGGGCAAAGATGCGAGACTAACAGCCTCGTATCGCCCCATATCTCTGCTACACGGAAAAAAACTGTTCTATATTTAAAAATAACGTAATACTTGAATTTTTAGACTGACATGAAATATATTATTCTTATTGAGAGAGTAATCCACAATTAATTCAAAAATACACTTCGTATTGACTTTAAATAATAGCTGTATTTATTTTAAGAAATATTGTTTTAAATTGATAATAAAGTGTTCTTATATTCAAGAAAAACAATAAACTTAAGAGAAGATGAAACAGTACTTTTGCAAATTTCAAGGTCTCAGTCCAATTTCTAACATTTGCCAATTGTAGCACTTGCAAAGTGTATTTGTGTTGCTTTGTACAGAGAAATTCTTTTACATTTTACCATTAGTAAAATTTGAGTTTTCTAGAGGTGTTTTTACACAAAATTAAGGCAAGAATTTTTTTTATTTAGATCTGCATCGATAATTTTTTATAAGCAGCTTTAATTTTTATTGACCAGTTCTTCCATGAGTCTGAGGAGGATAATGATAAATGATGATTATATGTCAAGTAGCAATAGGTTCACCTGCTGATTTTGACACCTACTTAATGTCAGATCATCCCTCCGTTTCCATGTCGGTAAGAAAGTACAAACACTATGAAACGCTCTATAGTTTTTTTCATCAATTTGTAAAATTGTTGTTGTATTTCTTTCATTATTTCATTTATTTGCGACTTTTCAAAAATGATCATTTTGTCGCTTTTTGTTTATATTGAAGTAGAGAAGTACCGCTGACTAAGAACCAATATCGGATAACTGCTAAGCCGAATTGTCGAACTTGTTAATGTCTAGGCGATAGCGGTTTGATTTATATATCCGAGTTATGGTATACTCAAGTGTTTTGGGTACAATATATTTGCCCCTAGATTTATAGTTTATACATACACCGATCAAGTTCCGGGCATCTGCTAATAATACTATTGTATGTTGATGACGGACTGATAGCGTCAAGTAAAGAAGAAGAAGCTGATCTTTTGCTTAACAAAATTCAGAATGAATTTGAAACAAAAGTGTTTTGTGATGCGGATTTCGCGAATGACTTTAAAAATCGAAAATCGATAACGGGTATTATTTGCAAATTCGGGGGTGCAGCTGTAACTTGGTTGAGCAAGAAACAACAGTGTATTGCGCAATCTACAATGGAAGCGGAATACGTAAGTGCGGCTATCGCGGCACAAGATTTAGTTTGGTTAAAACGCATCTTAAGGTGAGTTAGGTGTAGATGTAGCAAAACCAACTTTATCCATTACAATCAAAGCGCACTTAAACTGATTAAGAATCCTGTTTTTCATGCACGTACAAAGCATATCAATGTAAAGTACCATTTTGTATTTGAATTAGGTATATGTTAATGGTCAATTTGATATCACATATGTATCTAGTTATAAGCAAATTGCAGACATAATGACAAAACCTTTAGCGAAACCTAAATTTGAAGTTTTCCGTTCTGGAATTGGTTTGGTCACTAGAAGTAGTAGAGAGTTTTACTTGTTTTTGCTGTTTTTGGTCAGTTATACTTTTAAGGAGATTATTGAAGTAGAAAAGCACCGCTGACTAAGAACCAATATTGGATAACTGCTAAGCCGAATGTGTTTATGTCTAGGCGATAGCGGTTCGATTTATATATCCGCGTTATGGTATACTCAAGTGTTTTGGGTACATTATATTTGCCTCTAGATTTAGTCTTTCACAAGCCCGGTTTTTGTAAGCATTAATTTCTCGTACATAATAAAGTTGTTTTTTACGTGGGTTTGTCATAATTTCTCTCAGTACAACCCTTTTAAAATCTCAACAGTTTATGGTCGCACTTGTTAGAAAAGTAACTATTTGCGCATAGTATGCTGAAAAGTAAGTACCTACTTTTCTAATGAAAACTCGTGCAGAAAATTGCACTTTTCAGCATGATCGTAGGAAACAGTATATTTCACCTGTATAACTATAGCATAGTATGCTAAAATATTTTGTTTCAAAGTTTGTATAAAATATACTCTATCATCCAGCAAATTTAGTATTTAGCCGGTTCTGAAGAACCTGTGAAGAGGTTTATTTAAAAGAGAGAAAGTTATCGCTCCCAACAAAGGCATTATCACCTAAATCATTTCAATTGTTTACAAATCTCTCCTTTCAAGAGACGAAAATGGTACCATAACGGCTACATGAGCGTCCATTGTGGTACCAAATTTGGTGCTCTTTTCAAACTTAAATAAACGCTATATACCGTTAAGCTGCTTCTTACACCTTAAATGTCGTAAATCTCTGAAGATGTTATTTCGTTTTGTTTAGTTAACACTCCTGCACCCACATATTTACTCGGTACCAGTGAAGCTTAATATTTTTCAGTTGGTCCGTTTTTTATTATTCATTGCTCTTATTTATCTCTGACGTTCATCCGCTACGTCTTAGGAAATTAGGCTTCATGTGTTTGGGACAGAAACCTTTTACCGAACATTCTGAAAATTAACCATGACAATTACAAATATTTATCACGATGCAAGGTCAATTTCCACCCTTAAATTTTATTTACTATATGCACATGGGCACCTTAAATGTGAAGTTATTGAGACAGCTCAAAAATTTTAAATTAAATATTTGCATACGGGAAGAAGTCTGCATAGACAAAATTGTGACAAGTATTTACGAGCTAGTACAACCGAAAATATATGTTCGGTGCTAGTACGAAAGACGAAGAACTAGGAACGCGCATGTATATGGTTCTCTGTGGTTTGAGGTAAAATTGACATTTATTGGAATCTGAAGAGAGTACTTATCAGTATCTTGCTTAATTCCTAATTGTCAACTACCCTGATGTCATGTATCTGGATCTGGGCATTATAAATTATAAAATTATTACTCAGTACCGCTCTATAAGTCTGTTTTCTTTTTCGGCACTCGAATTACAGGAATGATTGTATACACTACCAAGTGTGTACACATCTCCGTGTACAATAGCATTTAAGGTTTCATTTAAAGGTCAAGACGTTCGTTTTTACGTTATTTATGACTCTTAATCTTAAAAAATATCTGACACTAACCTATGGCTTTTATTATTTGATACGTAAGGTGTACATCGGAGATTTTGTTTAAGTTTGTAAATTGAAAACGTGATACTTGAAATATCAGTGCGCCGTCTGCATCTGAGAGACCCACGCCTACATCACTTGGTGAATTATTAGAATATCGTAGAGTGTGATTCGTATTGGTAATTCACTAAAATTTTACCAGCAATTACTTTACTAGTGGCCGAAGCTTAAGGGTAAAATAGTGCTTAGGAATAAAATCGCAAATGGAAATTTTCATTATATATTATTAAAACTAATGTAAATATTTTTTATTTAAGTTTGTTTACCTAATGCCCAGATGTTTTAATAAACTCAAGCATTGTTACGACTCAGTGAATAAAGCATTTTAAGTAAAACTAAGATTTTGATTGCGCCTAGCCTAACTTTTGGTCCAAGAGAAACAGATTTTTAAAAAATGGGCTATGGAGAACACACAAAAATAATTAAATATTTGGAAGATTACCTTATGCGAATAACTTTATGATTTACATATTGGAAATAGTTAATCATTAATGATATTTTATTGATTTATTTTCTTTCCCAAACGCGCTGTTTATTAGGTATAGGTAAAAATTATGAAAGACAGGTGGAAGGTAGCCTAGTATTTGTATTTTGCCTCTTGCTGAGAAATAATGAAGAAAGCTTAAATACAAATATCTTAAGATAAACAAAGTTGCATATACTTAAAATACTTTCCAAAATAGGGTGCTCCAATAAAGCGAGACCATAAAGAGGTAATTTCCTTTTCAACTACTGCCGATTTATTCTCATTGTATTCAGCATAAAATTCTACATAAGATATCGTATCTTCTTTTATTGATAGGAAGGACGTTGCAAAATTATTTCATTTTTCTTATGGTTTTGTCGGAAAACGTAATTTCGAATCACAAAGAAAAGGGCGAATTTGCCGCTCTCCTCGATCTTTTTCTAACCACAAATCCTGACCAGTACACAATTACAGTTCGTCCGCCATTACGTACCTCCGACCACAAACTTATTACAACGCTTTGTGAATTGCCACTCCTACAGAAAGATTCGCCATTGCCTCGTAAAATCTGGCATTACAATCATGCAAACTGGAACGATCCAAGATAGATTTTCCCTGGCTTGACATATGCTTTTTTTTATGACAGTGGTACACACACTAAAGGGAAATTCTATGGCGCTAGACGAGCGGTGTGTAAGCGAAGATGTTGATTGACACGGTTCTTGAATAGTTGTAGGTTGTAATTAGGGAGAAATAGATGTCCTGGGAGAGAGTTCCACAGTTATGCTGTGCGCCAGACAAAGAAGTTCTTGTAAAGCTATGTTCTACGTGTTTCCAGTTGTACGACGAACTAGTGCGCTCTTGCCGTCTATCGTAACTATCTGACAGGCTTTGGCACTGACAACCCGTCAGTCTGCTGCGAAAAGATTACGCAGGTAATCTCCTCAGGAATGCAAGCACACATCCCAAGTATCAACAAGTTACCGTCAAAATAAAAGCCCTGGTTCGATTGAAGATGTGAAAGAGCTGTATAGCAAAATCAGCTGAAAATCGCAATTATTGTGTCGAAGTAAGAAACAGATGCAAACGTGTGATTGACGAAACAAAACACAATCAAAGGATCGGGAAAAAACTTTTGCAATGCCCCAGTGGCTCCAGAAATTTCAGATCGGTAACAAAGGCAGTAAGTAATAACTTTAAAAAAACGTCTCTCCCACCTTTGACAGAGGGACGCGGCATCAGGGCGAATACAGCCAAGAAAAAAGCACACATGTTCGTCAAAATGTTTTCATCGCACTGTACCTTAAACATCCCCCAAGGCAAGGCCCACCATATCGAACACTACCATGGCAGAAGTTAAGTTTCATCACCGTGATATTCGTAAAATCTTTCAAGAACTAGATACGCAAAAGGCATCAGGATCAGACGAAATACCTGGCATTGTGTTAAAGAACTTCGCCAACTAGCACACCATTTTAACAGATATTTTCCCTGTCTTACCGAACAAAAAACTATATATACCGCAGCAGCTGCTCTTGCTCTACAAAGAGCAAATAGGACCGTACTTAGAATATTGCTCACACATCTGGGGTGTCGCACCAAAGAACATGCTAAAGCTGCTGGATTCCATTCACAATAGAGTTGTGCGTCCCATCGGCGTCCCGGAGTTGATCCTATATCTGGATAGTCTGGAACACTGCAGACATGTGGCCGAGATATCCCTGTATTACAGATATTTTCACGGCAGATGTTCCCAGGATTTGGCCCGCCTCATCCCAACGCCTGCCAGACCGCCGCGACAGACGGCAAGACGTTGGACAACTGGAACACCTGGCACGGCTTATACACTACCAGCTACTCATCACTATCGAAATCGGAAAGTTGGAGTGTCGGGCACTGCGCCTACCTGGCAGTGCCCTGAGCGGTTCAGTTCTTAGGTCTCGTGATTTTCCAGGCAATGTAATGACACGAAGCGAACTGAATTTAAAATAAATATTCGCTTCAAAATCCACGACAAATTCGTCCGAAGCTACGGCTATCGCCCTAAAAAGACCGGAAATTTCGGATTTTTATACAATTTTGCCATTTAAAATCGTTTTTAAACGGATTTCAGACGATCAAACATCATATTTTAAATTAAACGAACTGTCAAAAGTATTATTCAGATGCCCAGACGTTTAAAACAATATGTAGTCATGGCCCTCTATTAAAATTTTCACTTGACTTTCCTAAATCAAAGGATGTCGCCGCAAGATGAGTATCTGGTTACTGAATAAGCTGTGCACTTAGAATGTCGCTTTACAAGGACTTCTTTGTCTGGCGCTCAGCATCGCTGTGGAACTAACTCTCAGGACATTTTGTTGTCACCAAACTACATCCTACAGCTATTCAAGAACCGTGTCAATCAACATCTCCGCACACCACCACTCGTCAAGTGCCATAGGATCTCCCTTTCGTGTATGTGTAATTGCCATAAAAGAATAAAATAGATAAAATAAAATAATAGCAATGGTAACAAAAAAAATGTTCCCATAAACCTTAGAGTTGTTCGAATAAGTCCGTTGAAACAAAAGTTTCACGCGATGTACAGAGGATTTTTTAGAGCCAATCAGTCAATATTTAATTCGGTAAAACTCTGAATTCTCAACTGAAACGCACTAGATATTAGCAGAACATTTTGCAGAGATTATAAAACTTTTTAAATGTCCAATTAAAGCTCATATTCTAAATTTTCCCTTTTTAAAAATATTTTACTTTTTAAGTTAAAAATGAATAAAGAGCGTCATTTTGGGTAAATTGAACAGGACTTGAATAAAAGCTGATAATTCCTATAATTATCGTATGTTATAATGAATAATAAGATATTTGTAATACCTGATGTTTTGAAAAAGCGGTGTTAACGTGGCAAAAATGTTAAATGTCTCAAAACATCTTCTTTACTGAGCCATTTAAATATATGATAATACAGCGTTCAACTTTCTAATATTGAAGCCTACTACTCCACTTTGTGACCAATACCAGTCTCTTCTCGACCAATAAATGCGGTTTCTAAATATTTCGTAGGAAAAAATTGTCTGCTTTTATTTCCACCTATTGAATGGGTCTTTATTCCTTGTTTCGGAAACTACTTCTTCCCAGTTTTAGATGTTTTTGCCTACTAAGCGAAAATCTTCGTTTTCCGATAGTTATGAATCTCCAGGGTAAAAAAATATGCAAATTATTTTCACAGTCAAAATTGGTCTTCACCTTTATCAGAATACATAATGCGCAACATAAGAAGCAATAATTTTATTTGTGTTTAACGCGAGGCAACATTTTCATCACATATGCAGTGAGTGACCCCGGTTTTCAGATTGTGAATTCCCTAGAAAATGCACAGAGCTACTTCTTGTAATATTTAGGCGAACCCCTTCAACACAACGGGCGTTGCTAAATTACTTGTCAAGTCAAACGAAATAACTGTAAGGTTATTGCCAAATATCTCGGCTCCAGCTTCTTTTCCAGACCCTGTCTTATTTCCTATGATATATTTGTTATTTCTTTAGAATTTCTACAATATTTGATATCTGCTTCACCTGGCTCAATTTCAATGCAAAATTGTCACACTTGCAAGAGTTGTGGGATGGTGGGTGGAATTTTATATTAAAATCATTGTAGATAATCTAACAAAACCCAAATAATAAAACATGATCTTGCACTTGGTATAGATTATGAATATTTGTAATGTAGATACTTCCTGTTTAAAATCTTTGCTTATGAGTAATGGTGCTCATAAACAGGATATTCGCTTACAAAATATTTTCACCTCCTTAATTTTCACTGGATGAGTATTATTTATTGATATTGCGCTTCGACGTTGATCAGAAGAAGAAATACTTATAGGATCCTGCATAACAGAAGAAAGCATGACGTAAAGTAAAAAAAATGCTGAAATGAAAGCAAAAATTCCAAATCACGTACCGCTTAACTCTTTAGTCTATTTTAGATTCTGTAAAAGCGGAGAAGATAACTAATATGTAAATTTTTGATTTTCCGAGCACAGCACCACTAAAAACTGTATTTTATCACCATTGATTTTTAGTTTAACTCGTTCAACTCCTCCGAATTCATGCTTCGTACTGTCACGGCTAGCGATCACCTGTATGTTTTTGTGCTACCCGGCACAGCTAAGCTGGCCTCGTCTACGTTATTTCCGTATAAATCATCACCTATTGAGGAGATTCCCGATATAGTACGGCAGGGCCGTTACAGAAAATATCGAACGGAGGAAATGAAAAGTTTGAAAAAAGTAGACAGTATACAAAAAGTGTGTACAAAAAAAAAACGAAACGTACAAGCAGAAGTTACCAGACTAAAAAATCAAGGACTCACCGAGAGGATATTCGCCACAGGACAGAATATGAAACCTCCTACCTATGACGGTTAAACATCCTGGGCAATGTATAGAAGAAAATTTCAAGCCGCTGCTGTTGCCAACGGTTGGAATAACGAAGAAATGGCTACATCACAAGTGATAGCACTTCGTGGATCTGCCCTGGAACTAATACAGACCATAACCAACAGCCAGCAGGGGACATATGCCATACTTGTAGTTGCCCTGGAGAGACGATTTGACGACCAGCATAGAAGACAAGTGTATCAAGCACAAGTAAAGTCTCGACATCAGAAACCTGATGAAAACCTGCAAGAGTTTAAGGCAGACGTTAGAGGTGTTAAGAATTCCAAGAGGAACTTTGTTGCCCAATATTTCGTGGATGGTATCAGAGATCCAGAAACTGAGAAGATACTGCATATAGCCAAATTTGATAACAGTAGTGAAGTTTTGGGTAGAGCCCTAGAAATCAAGGCGGCCTGTAGCATCTGTAGCAAAAATCAGAGCCGTAGCCATCCAAGAAGAAAAGCCGGCGAACAGCTCTGAATTAACTGAGATGGGCGAAATTTTAAAGTAATTAACCGAAGTTATTCAGGCCACGGGAAGATTCCAGGAGTCACTAGAAGTTAACCCATGTAACCGAAATGTTTGAAATCAGTGCTATAGATGTGGCAGGATTTAGGATTTCAAAAGAGACTCTCAAGTACAAAGATTCAGGGAGCCTATAGAAGATAGGCCACGTAACCGAAATGTTTGAAATCAGTGCTGTAGATGTGAAACGACTGGGCATTTCAAGAGAGACTGTAGAGTACAACTACGGCTAATATCTCCATTCAGAAACGCTAGTAGTTCAAAGTCAAGTCAGGAAGAATTATAACAATATAAATTTAAGGCTGAGCACATGGCAAGAGAGTTGCATAATAATACAGATGCTTTACCCAAAAGACCATGTGAGAATAAGTATAAATATTGTCAAAGAATAGAGCAACGAGAAGGAAACGCTCCCATCAGTGGAACACAGAGTAACTTAAAAAAAGATCAGCTTGAGGATAGTGAAATAGCAGTGCTGCTAAAAGCTAAAGAAAAAGTCAACGAATAACAACCTATAGAGATATTTCAACTTATGGATTTACCTTTAAAGGTCTGTGGGCTATTCTTAAACGAGCATGAGAAAACACCGATGGAAAAGTAGTGAAGACGCAGTTAGTGGTATCAAGAGGGCATGGAAGAAGTCAATAATGGAAAGTTTGGTGCTCATCTCGGAGTGAACAAAAGAATTGACAAGATCCGCTACAGATTTTACTGTTATTGACTTACGGCACAGTGTTCAACCTGTGCCATAATTCAAGGACCGAAAACAAAATTTAGGGGAAAAATTAAACAGTATAATCTAGGAGTATCGTTTAAACGTATCACCAGTGACCGAATGAAGACTCGATAGGATCTCAAAGCTAACTCTATAGGATTTCAGATGAACAATAATGTTTAGTTATATAATCCACAAAGGAGAGAAGGAAAGATACCCCAAGCTAATACCAGTATGGGAAAGGCCATGCGCAGTCATCAAAATAATTAATGACGTGGTGTATAGAATTCAACGTAGTCCCAGAAGGAAACTGAAAGTTGTTCACCTCGACAGGCTCAAAGCATATCAGGGAAAGGAAGTAACTGCTCAGGACGATCAGGTTTAAGCGGGTGGCAATGTTATGGCTAGCCACCATATGTATGTATGTACTAAGATCGAGAAGATTCCAGATATAGTGTGGCTGGGCCGAGAGTAATACAGAAGCTCTTCCGGAATAGTCCCGATAGATATGCGACTGGATATAAATAGGCCAGAACGCGTGTTGCAGTTAGTTAATCATTGAGTGCTGAATTTTAAAGATCTATTACTTGTAAAGTTATGAGAGTAGCTTAGTGTGTTTAATTGTATACAGTGATAAAGAATAAAGAGATTATTATTTTCAAATAGTAAAAGTTGTGCATTTATCAGAACCCGCGGGAAAAACCTAACAGTAGTTAGTAAAAACAGATAATAATAGACTTAGAGGTCCCTAAAACAGAGTTTGATCCACAATACCGAAACAGAACTTTTGAAGTCGACGCGTGTTTCGCTACCCATGTTAGCATCATCAAGAGATAATTATTATTCGCGCGTCGAGTGCAAAAATTCTGTTTAGGTATTGTGGACAAAACTCTGCTTTAGCACGTTTTGCCGAAAGTTCCAAGAGATTCTTATCCAAAAAAAAAATTAAAATGCATGTTTTTTTGGTCCATAACGTATACTTCAACAACGTTATAAATAAAAGTCATTCTTGACATCTAGACATTTTTGCTACTCAGAAATATCTTAGGGATAAAAACTTTAATTTTTGATGAAGTGTAACCTGGAAACACGACTTTACTAATTTCAATCCTCAAAGATATTTAAAAGGAATACGAAAAACATATTAAAACGGCCCACATAAAAACTATACCTAAGTTTTTGAAATGGACCACAATTTCGTAATGCTTCTTTACCTATAATCAAAATAATAGGAATATAGTGTTTCTAAATCATTTTGTTAATTTTTAGAGTGCGCAGAGTAGTTAAAGGAATTTTTGAATTCCTACATAATCGGAAAACATTAAAAAAACTAAAATTTAATTTAGGAACATTACTCGGAGCTTTATTTTTTGTTGATTGAACATGTAATTAAATGATTTTGGTGTTTATTGGTCATATAATTTAGGCTTTATATCGGGATTTGTCAAATATTTTTACTTCGTACAACATGTTTAATTAGTGATTTAGTGTATTTATAATTCCGCCTTTGGCGTGCAGTAACTTAATTAATTCTTTTCTCCATAAATATGATAGGTAACCAAAAACATTTAATGATATTACAAATAACTGCGAAGTAAATGTATACCACAATTCATAATAGAATCCTTGCAAATATTTTTACCTTAACCTTTCTTAACCAAGCTTCTTTTGTTAAACAGTTGGACCAAGGGGGGTTAATAAATGTCAACACAACAATCTATTTTACCAGTAATACTAGGGATAATTATTAGTACACTGCTTTTAGATGTTTCAAAATAATTTAATGAGATATTTTTCTCTACATATGTTTCGGCTTAATGAGGCCTTTATCAAGAGTAGTTGGATACTAAAATCTAAAATTGTTATACCCTACTAAACCGCCTGACGGTATTTTGTTTTTATTGCACTGTCAATTATGCAGGTGTTTAAAGAGCAGGTCAGTTGGTCGTCTGTTTTTTGTGACTTTTGGATTTCTAGGTACTTCCAAAGGTCCAGAATTTTGATTTTTGTTTCCGTGTGTAAAATTTTGACATTATTTGTATCTATAAAATGGTTGTTTTCTATACAATGTTTTGTTATGCCAGAGTTTTTAATATTATGTAAAATCGATTTTTTGTGTTCTTTAATCCTATTATTAAAGTTTCGACCAGTTTGTCCTACGGATACAGCTTCACAGTTCACACAATTTATTTTGTAAACACCAGATTTAGATTGTTTGTCAATTTTGTCTTTAATGTTTATTAGTTTTCTACCTAGATTATTCTTATTAACTTGAATAGTTTTACAGCCAAATTTATTTATTTTTTTTTAACTTTATCTGTAATTTTCGGAATATAATTGATAAATTTAAACGGCTCCTTTTATAATTCTAATGTAGGGCTATAAAATTGTTTAATTAAAATATTCTTCTGTTTTTCTTTATCAATTTGTCAATCAAAGCGATCTTATAACCATTATTAATTGCAATCTGTTTCTTTTTTGAAACTCGCCGAGTCTAGGCTGAAAAGTCTATGGATGAGACTATGAAAAGCAGAATGTTTTACTTGCCAAGATTGATTAGAGTCTTTATGAATTATTGCATCTGTTGTTGTTGGTTTCCTAAATATATCAAATTTAAGCGAATCTCTTATTTTTGTAATCGTGATGTCCAAAAAGTTTAAAATGTTGCTAGATTCTTTTTCCATGGTAAATTGAATTCTATTGTTTAGGGAATTTAAAAATGTGAAAAAAGTGTCTAAGTTTCTGTTGGTTCCTGTAAAGATGCAAAATATGTCATCCACATATCTATCCCATAACTCCATAGAGGCCAGAAGAATGATCCAAAAAGCATACATGATTTGGCTCCAGAATGAACTACGCTTTTTGTTTAAAAGAAGGGACAACCTCATCCAACATCAGAAATTGATCTACACTGAACTCTTGAAGAAAGAAGGTCATTTTGTGATACAGTATAGGATAGTTCGTGAAGATATTAATTTAATAGTGAACAAACATTATAAAACTCTACTAAATAAGTTAAGGTATTTACTCTCTTTAAAAACTGCCACACCTATTGATGTAAGTATACAGCAACACAGCAATTACACTTTTTATCCAAGAATTTTGATTCTCACAGATACAGTATTTACAGACACTGAGAATAACTTATTAGAAAAAAGGCTAAAATATTCTATACAATCCTACAACCAAAAAGATTTTGAACTTTTGGTAGTTAATACAGAAATAGCAATACATTTTATTTGAAATATTTCGCAACTAAACAAATATAGCATCTCTGAAGATTTCAAATCCAATTCAAATACTCAACTGAATAAAAAAGAATTAAAATAATTTACAGCCTTAAATACAATAAAAGCAAAACTAACGCAAAATAACCTTACTAAAGCTGACAAAGGAAACACGATAACTGTTGTAACTAAATTAGATTATGATACTAAAATCAAAGAACTTTTGAATAATGGAGATTTCATAGAAACGCAAGACCCGACTAGTAAATACCAAAAACAAATTATTTCATTATTAAAAAATAACAATTCTGTACTACCTGATAACTCACAAATTTTTCTCAAATTAATGAACTCATCACCCCCCCCCCCCCCCTTTTTAACGGCTTACCTAAAATTCATAAGGAAAATATCCCAACCAGACCAGTAGTATCACATGTGAACGCTCCATGTTACGAATTAAGTCAATTCGTTACGAATATTTTACCAAAATTCATTAAATTCGATTCTAAGTATACACTTAAAAACTCCTTGATTGATAAAGTCAAAAATTAAAAAAATCCAAATAATGCAATATTGGTTTCCTTTGATGTGAAGAGTTTGTTTAGCTCCATACCGTTAAACGAACTTTCACGTATTATTAATGGACTAATAGATAACTCTGATAATTTAGTAAAAGAAAAAAGCGATCTCAAATCTATAATTCGTACATGTATAGATCAAAATTATTTCCAGTATAATTATGAAATATTCAAACAAATTAATGGTTTACCAATGGGCTCTCCAATTTCACCTTAATATGCCGAGATTTTTATGGCTAATTTTAAACACCATTTATTCAACACTAACAATTCATTAATCAGAAATATATTTTTTTTGAGGTAGATATGTGGATGACATATTTTGCATCTTTACAGGAACCTACAGAAACATAGATACCTTTTTAACATTTTTAAATTCGCTAAACAATAGAATTCAATTTACCATGGAAAAAGAATCTAGCAACAT
>JAEQML010066489.1:0-19944 GCA_016904865.1 Pissodes strobi | reverse complement strand
TCCTTATTGTCAAACACAAAAAGACAAATTTGATATATTACAGCACACGGTACAGTTAAAATTTTAAATTCCTTAAAGAAGGGAACACAAGAAGTTCGACTTGACACACCCGCCATACAGCGGACCACACGTTTCTGCGATTTAAAAACGGTATCTGTAAATGAAGAAGTGCCCCAGAATTGGATGCCGTACAAAATGCGCGAGTGTACCATAGCATAGTAAACACTCAATAGCTGGTGTGGTTCCAGAACAGTCCTTAAATTTCGGACAGCAAAACAGAGACTGTTCAATCTGCCAGCCAAATCCAGGCAATGACTCTCCCATGACAAAGTATCATCCAGGACAAGACCGAGAAACTTAACAGATTTTTCACGGCTTAGCCGTGAATTTTGGCACCATAGATCTAAATCGATTTCCGCACGGGTTTGATTTGTATGGAAGACCATAAAATGAGTCTTAGAAATATTCAAGAACAGGTTGTTGTTAACAAACCAATCATTCAGCTCTTTAATTGCCTCACTCACTGCAGCATCCATGGAGGCATGTTTGTCATTTTTGACAACTGCTGTAGTATCATCAGCAAAAGCCACTATTTTGCCTTCTGATAGGTCCGCTGGTAGGGGGTTTACAAACAAGAGGAATAGAATAGGTCCTAATACGGAACCCTGTGGTACGCCAATGTTAACATCAAGGCTTTTTGAGTTGTGCTTTTTACCCGTTTGATCACTTACCTGAACAAACTGCCTTCGAAATTTTAAAAATGAAGAATACCAGTTCAAAATACTCCCAGCAATACCATACTGCTCGAATCTATCAAGAATCATCTCATGATCAACACAGTCAAACGCCCTGCTGAGATCACAGAATATCCCAACAGGGCGCTCGCCCGCTTCAAAACCCTCCACTATCCCATCCAGGAAAGACAAAATTGCTGTTAAAGTAGATTTTCCAGCTCTAAAACCATGCTGACATGAAGATAATATATCATTGTCATTTAAGTGTTGTATAAGTCTCTCAAGCATAGCATATTCAAATATTTTCGAAAAACAAGAGGTTAAAGCAATAGGGCGGTAATTTTCGGTCATTGCTGGATCTCCCTTCTTAAAGATTGGTATGATTTTTGAGCACTTTAGAATATCTGGAAAGATTCCAGTCTCAAAAGAAGTGTTTACCAGATGCGTTATTGGCTCTAGACATGCCTCCAACATGGCTCTTTTAAATATATTTGTTGGGATATCATCAGGACCCGCAGATTTTTTATTTTTTATTTTTTTCGAAATTAGTGCATACATTTCATTTTCAGAGAATGAAATTACTGTCATGGTGGGAAAGGTGGTCCTGTGATTGTCAGTATTCTCGGAAATTAAATTTTTGTCATGGTTTAGTTTCTCTAGGATGCGAAGTGGTGCATCTACAAAGAAATTATTAAAGCGATTTGCAACAGCGCAGGAATTTTGCACAATTGCGCCATATTCATCCCTCACCCTTAAATCTAAATCTGAGCCCTTATTACTTGTTCCCCTCGTAAGCTCTGTCACTACTGACCAAGCTGCCCTTGAGGAGTTGTCCGAATTAGAAATTTTTTCTTGGTAGAATGATTTTTTCGATTTTCCCAACAATTTTTTATGCTCACCGCGCGCTGATTTGTACAAGGCGTCCATCCTAGGTATACCTCGACTAATATAATGCAAATTTTTGAGGTTTTGACTAGATTGTTTGACTTCTTGTGTTACCCATGATTTTTTGTTTCTATTGAAATATCTTAACTTACTTGGAAAAAACATATTAAAATACTCTAAAAATTTATTATAAAAGGTGTTGAACTTTTGTTCATAGTCTGCAATACTATAAACACCAGACCAATCCTCACTCTTCAGAGTCGAATTAAAACTATCCATATTTACAGAGCTGTAGATCCTACAGATACTTCCAACTACATTGCTTTTATTTGATGTTGTTTTCAACCATCCTGAGTTAAAAAGGACAGTCTCGTGGTCAGAAAAGGGATTATTATCTGCCACTGCCTCCGAACAGTTAGATAAATTTGTATAAATTAGGTCCAATGCTGTAGAGGCAGTGGAGCAAACTCGTGTTGGTATATTTACTTTATTTTGGAGGTTAAAACGCAACATTAGTTCATTTAACTCCTTTTTGTTAGCAGAAGTCAAGCTGTGAGGGTTAAAGTCACCCATCAAGATTACCTCAGAATTAGGTCTGTAAAACTTATCCAATAAATTTTCTATGCTTTGTTCAAACACAGAAAAATCGCCACATGGCGACCTATAACATAAAAACAGCAAAATATATTTTTTTGTCTCGTAGAACCACTTAACGCCGCAAACTTCAAAGTGTTTTTCTTCACAATACTCTTTCAAGTCGAGAACACTACACTTCGCTTCATTTCTAGCCCACAGTGCAACACCACCTCTGTTAAAAGTGGTTCGACAAAAATTAGTCCGCAGCGTGAATCCTGGAATCGTCATATTTTCAACATTCGATGGCTTAGCCCAGGTCTCGGTCATACATATGAAATTTATACCGCAATGTCCATAGGTTATGTCAAGAAAATCGGATTTTTCGGTGGAAAATCCTTGAACGTTTAAAAGGATTATGTCGTGAGATGATGCAGTCCCAACGCCTACATTTGAGGTCTTTTCAGAGTTCTTGGGTGAAAAAACCGATTCACTCTAACTCCACTTGGCCATAAGGTGGGAGTCAGAGCCGCCTGTAACTTACTCTCGGCAACAGTAACCTTAAAAGACGAGTAATACTTTGGGTACTTTGAATTTAGCTTTTCCACCCGGACCTCTGGAAAAATAGGCTTAAGAAAATCAACAAGTTCATCCTCAGTTGTATCAGGATGTAATTTATAAACATGCAAAAAAGCAAGACTGAGAGGGGTTTTTAAAGATTGACCATTCCCGGTGTTGGATCCCACTATTGCTTTGTTTTTTGATCGTTTTTTCCTATATGTAACCCTTGTAAATGTTTCATCCTCATCGTTATTGTGTACGTTCAACTGAACGTTTTCTATTGCTTGCCTTACTTGATTGGCGCTTATTGGGGCCCGCGCGCCGCGCATCGGAGTCCTGGGGTCTGAAACGGTACCACAGGCGGAGCCTTCACTCGTAGTGCTTGCAGATGTATTTGGGTTTGATACTGACATTTGAGCAGTTTGTTTACATATTTCCGACATAACCTTGGTGTTTGAATTTTGAGTTGTAGAATGCTTTAAAAGGCTAATGATGGTATTTAAGTTTTGCACTGACCTTTCTTTTTCCTCCAAGAGGGTCTTGGCAGCAGCAACCTCCACTTTTGCAACTTTAAGGTCCGCCAGTATATTCAAACAATGCATATTTACACAAGCAAGTTGGTCCATGGAATCCTGAAAAACATCTTCGGGAGAGGAGCTTATATAGGATTCTGGATTGACAAAATAACAAACGAGGAAATCTTGAGTAGAATGGGTAAACAACGGGAGGTCATAGAAACTATACAATGCAGAAAACTGCAATATCTTGGTCATATAACCAGAGGAGTGAGATACAGTCTGCTACGAGTGATTATGCAGGGAAAACGCAACGTAGGAAAAAGAAGGATTTCATGGCTGCGAAACCTTCGAGATTGGTTCAACTGCACATCAAATGAACTTTTTAAAGCAGCTACATCTAAGGTCAAGGTGGCCATGATGATTGCTAAACTCCGTCGCGGCACCTAAAGAGAAGATTCAAAATGTATTAATTGATAAGCTATATATTATTTTATCATTATAACCACGATCGTTCGAATAAGCGTTATGCTTGTAACCTTTGCCAGTATCTATTGCCTGCTCCTGCAATAGTCATCGGTTCGCCTGACGCCGAATTATTTTTCTTTTCCTTTTGATTGCCATTTGCACAACTGTTTTGTCAAGGTACTTTTTATAAGGCGTTGAGATAAAAATTTCACTATTTGCTTCTTTCTTTTTCTTGTATTCAACCTTTTTCCCATTAGCCGAGTAGTAGGCGAGTCCTTCTAAAACTTTCTTAAAACTAGTGTTGTCATATCTCACTAATTTATTGATCACCTTAGTTTGTTTCGACGTACTGATGGGCTGATTTGTTCTGGTGTTGTCATGCCTTGTCGAACAGTTTCGGTCACTGCGGTAAGTTGTTTTTCCACTACCTTCACGGTCATTTGTAAGTTGTCGTGTAGTATTCTGGTCATTATCGTCTGACAACTGAGCTCAATCATGCCCTGTTTATATTTAACCTTCTGAACCAATAAAATTAATATCCATTGTAGGGGCAAACACCAGTGCATTGAAAGTCACATCTTGCTAAATCCAGTTAAGCGATTTCATGGGTATTGCAAATGCATTTTTGCGCATCCATGGAGAAGCTTCTTCATGGTATACATTTTTGAAACTCGGACCACAGCGCTTGGAGCTTGTGGGTACAGTGTGGGAAAAGGCTCTAGCATATGTAATAACGTCTAATATTAAAAGTACGGATTTCTCTTCTCTAGAGGGTGTGTGTTTTGAAAAGCTGTGCATCCATTTGAGAAATGTGGGCTCATTCATCCATCCATTATCTTGAATCGCAAAAGTTGACTCTTCTGATGTTCTAAGCTTTAACCGCTCAGGTATAGTGGGGAAAGTGATCTCCTGTGGCATTGATGCCTAAAAATATCGTAACTGACCGACCTCTATCTCCTGATGTGTTTTTCAACTTAATTCTTGTTCTTCAGTAAAACTGAAGGACACTTGAAACTCCAGTCTCGTCTCTATTGTAAATTTTCGAAAATCCAGCCATTCAGTTCTATTAAAACAATGTGGAATTTCTAACCTTTTAGCCTAGTCAAATGTTGTCTAAATCTTTAATGTGTGCAACAAGTTGTTCCTCATAGTCTTCTGGGAATGTTAAGCGAAATCTTCTTAAATCTGGAGCTAATTTGATTGCTTGGCCACCTTATTTTTTAACTATATGCATCTTGTAGGAAATATCTGAAATGAAAGGGCTAAAGTAAATTTTACGAACGTCGGATACTACTCGAAAATGTGTATTCGATATGGGTATTATCACTATTATCGCATAGACGGAAACAATTGTAACTAATTGGGCGCCACTTTGTGATGAATTAAACAGTTTGGCGTCACTTAATAATGATTTACTAGCTCAGTCGCCAATTTGTAAGGATAAAGCGAAAGTTAATTTGTTTAGTTTATTTAAATAGGAGATTCTTTGTCACTTAAGGTGGGAGTGGTCTCTTTCATTAAATATATTATTTTTTAATTGTGGGCGCCAGAGTTCTTAGAGACAATGCAAACAGAAAATGAATATTTAGATATCAATAATTATGAATTTATGAGTATAAGAATAATTCGCGTCTTATAGAACCCAATCCTGTATTAAGTTAAACAAAGTATTTCTAAAACAATGTATATTAATTTAAAAAAAAAAATAAATCTATATAATCAGATGTAAATATAACTTATGAAGTTTTAGCTTTTTGAATAAATTGACTAGCAATGTGAATGAAAAATAATGTAAACGATTAAAAAATGTAATTATAACAGATAGTTGGTCTCTAGAAAGACCTCTAACTACTTAACTTCGTTTAGTTATCTGCAACCATGCGATCGGTTGGGACCTCCACTGGAACCGCTTCCGCCTGTACCTAAGCTCACTCGCTATAGGCTTATCCAGTTTGCACGGCACAGCTGTAGTTGACGTCTCGGATCAGTCGTAACATAAATAAAATAGACAAGTCTTAGACCAACTTATACTGCTAATTAACTAATTATTCAGGAAAGTATTCTGTGGACCTCAGTTGGACTATCACATAGGAGGTATTAACCGACAATTTGAAAATTTACTGGTTACAGCAGGTATAATCAGAACTAAAATTACAATTTTAAGTTGAGCAAAAATTATAGATAACTATGGTTAAGCAACACCATAAATAATTACTGTTACTCAAGATATTTCTTTTCTTTTCTTTAAGATATGAAATTCAAAAGAAATTGTGATTGAAATTTAAAATTCAAAAGAAAGTTATGAAATTTGTCCAAATAGCCACTGTTTGGGTTAGTTTGGGGCAACTCTAAGTAAAAGATAGCTTGAATTCAATGATAAATAGAAAAATAGAGGTACAACCCCTCTATAAATAAGTCTTATTATAACTCCAAATAAGTAGTTTCTATTACTTTTTATAAATATATGGCCCTTAATTGAGCATAATTACGCCTCAATTAATTAAAGATAAAGATAAGACAATCACTATCTCGCCTTGAGATACGAACTTAGATAAAAGATAAAGAAAAATAAACCAGGTAAATTTACACACGTGTACTTAAACTTCTGTGGATACATCATTGTTGAAACGCAACAGGGCGAGTTCTAATAATTATGTGCTTGATGTTACAAATAAACTGAAATATTAATGAAATAAGCCTGAAAAGAAAAAAATACTATAACCAACAATACTATGAGGGAAAATTCAGAGAAATTCTACTAAAAATTCGATTTATTACCTTTACAGGAATATATAAAATGCGCTCCGAGAATTTCCCAAATAATACTGTTCAATTTAAATGAAAATACGTAAAATAATATGCGTGACCGCTAAACGATGAAATAAGTTCGTTCTCTATAAATTTGGATTAAACCATTATCAAGTTACATGAATTTGACTAATAAGATACGCAATTATCCACCAACAAATCGGTATTTAAACCTAATGGTCACTACAAAAAAAATAAGATTATTGAAATCGTAAATTACCCAAAAGTGTAATATAAAAATGCTAAATTCTTGCTTTAGCGAATATGATTAACCGAATCAGAAACAATTATTAATTATGTATCTGATTTTCGATGTTCTCATTGGGTAATTTAAATCATGTGACAACCCATTGACCAATGACAACCGTTATAGGATACGCGGCGACAAACTAAGGAAATACTTAGCATACGCTAAATATAGTAATCTATTGTAGATTAAATGCTTAGATTACAGGTATTGAATAGCGTACTACGTCCTTCAATTACCTACTATATGAGATAAGCCCGTTTCCGAATAGATGTCACTCACTCAATATAGAAATCTATAACGACACAAATCGGCTAACTATGGATATAAACCAGCGTACTTGTTCTTTTAAATAGTTAATTGTGCGAAATATACCCATTCACAGATAGATGTCACTGGCGATTAATATACCGAACATCGAAAACCATTGATAAATAGACAGAATTTAGTGGAGCGGAATAAACTTATTTTTAATAACTTATATTCCGTTACACAATGACGAACCAATAATGTTCCAGCTATAGTATCATTTTTGTATTCCATAATCATCAACAAACATAATATTTTATAGTGATTTAGCCAATTATTACCCTTCCTTAACTACACACACCTAAATCTAAGCTTGGGGCTGTCGCGTGGTCTAAAAATTGGAAAAACTGTCATGAATTTCCACAATGTTTTAGATTCCACTTCTTTTCAATCTGGCACGTAAGTCTACAGCTGCTCTAGTTATGCATTTGCCGTAAATATATGTGCACCATCCGTTGTGAACCTTGAGGTACAACCCGACCTTACCCTACTCCACTTCGCTTCGTCCCCACCTCCTTGGGCAATGTTTTAAAAGCTTACTTACTTCTAGGTCTTGATTTTCATTCAAATTGTTAAATTAAGGAATCTTCATTTCCAGAAAAATAATTGATTAGTCAGGCACAAACATATACGAAAGAAATATTTATTTTTATTTTAGTAGTCCCTGGAACTCCTGGTGTAACAACTCTTTGGGCCGGACATAACTATTTCTTCGAATCTGCGAATAAACGTCCAACTGAACCATCTCAGGCATACCTTCCAGAGAAAGATGTACAGTCTATTGCATCGAATGAGAGGTAAGGCTTTAGCTAATACAAGATATTGTATGCGGCTTGTCAAACGCGTTTGTCTGTGTTATGCACCAATATAAATATTAGCATAAGATAGTTATAATTTTTTACTTTTTGACCTAATGCATTGTTATTTTGCTGATCGTCCACAGTTAACTGAGCTGAGGATCAATATTACAAATACTTGCATCTGTTGGGAAAATACATAAAATAATTGCTGTTAGATGCGATAAAAAATAATTATCCTCCGGGATGCACAAATAACAATCTTTGATTGGTTTGATGCAAATAAGTAAGCCAGGCTAACTTTATCTTAATGACTTACAAATCAGCGAAAGGCAATGCATTATTTGCATTATGTTAAACTCCTTTTCGGAAATGTTAGTATTGATTCTTCATGAACTGACAAATCTCAGGCAACTAAAAAATTTGCTTGAAAATATGACCATTCCATATTCCGTATTTTGCCTTATCATGTACCGTAACGCGGGGATACTTTACGATGATTATGATATATTTAAGAATACACAAATGCGATGTCCAGATTGAGTAAAGGTTGTCTTGAATTACAACAACAACTTTGCATAACTTATCCGATTTTTTAAAAGTAATACATTTATTACCAATAATGGTTTTACCAAACAAAAAAACTACCTATGCTTTAATTTTATTAGTAAAAAAAGCATAATTTGGATTGGCTAGTTTTTGAAGTAGAAAACACATATTTAATATAATAACAAATATTTTGTCTAACCTACCTACATAAAAGTTAATTTACTAATATCCATGCACAGTCTATTTCTGACGTATTAAGTAACTCAGATATGTCGATTTATGAAACATTATGTAAATCATCGATGTTCTGAAAAATAAAGCATTTTCTTTTCTTTCTTATATTTAGTTTTAACATCTAAAACTAGGACTTCCACCGTTTTCCCTATAAATTGTCTGATAGTCTTTTATATCGCACAACATTTAACTGTTTTAAGACTCTGACGGGGCTCTCATTTCTTGATTTAGACGTTGAATTTAGTTTTTTAAGAAAGAATAGAAAAAGCTTTATTTTTTCGAATATAACAATATACATAATGTTCCAGAAATCGACATAACTGAAATACTTAGTGCGCCAAAAATACACCATAGAAATTTTTTATAAATATATTTTTTGTTGGGAGAAGACAAATTTGAACTTTTTTATTATTATATTGAAAATGTGTTTGCACTCTAAAAACTAACTAGTCCTACTGCAGAAGAGTAAGAAGTTTCTTCTTTGGCTGCTAAACAGTCATTTTGTTCTTCCGTTGCATGCAAACTCAATATTTTCGTCCGTTACACATGGTAGGTTTGTTTCTTCGAGATTTCCAGGATTTGTAACATTTAGGATTTTTTGGAGATCATCTATACCTACTACAGTCCTAGACATTGGCTTTCCCAGTTCAACTTTGATAAATTTCTTTCCTTTTATAGAAATACGAATATTCTTTAAATGAATTAGATGTGCATCACTGATAGTGGATATATGTTCAAACTTTCAGTCTGAGTTTGTTTGGATTAGCTTTAGCAGGGATTTTTCAGTTTGAGCATGGATCACCAAGGCCTTCATTAAAGAAATAACCAACACCAAGTTGCTGGTATAAATGAGTTGGGCACACTGGCATAAAAATTAATTTTATATTCAAAATCTGAGAAGTAATTATAATTTAGATATTGAGAAACAGCTGTAGGTTATTAAAGTGAAACGATTTCTCTGTACCTGGAGTAGAAGCTGATGAGCGTATTACAGAAGTTACAAAATGTATGATATGGCTAACGGTAACGAATTTAGAGAGGAAAATCGACGAGGTGATTTTTTATACCGGCCCGTCTACAATTGAAATCAAGCATCTTCGTCTCTTCCACGTTATACACGTCGAACTCGCCTATCTTTGTCTGACAAGAATCGATCGTTGTACTGGCCTGGGTCTCACGTGCACGTTTTATCATTCATGTCAGCGAATTTGCATACAATAAATAGTATTCTGTTTTATGCGGATAAAGTTTCACTTCTGGTGTGTGGTCCACAAGCACATTATTTTTTAAATTTCTTTCTGGGTCATTTATATGAAACCAGCTTGATTTTATGTGGAGGTTCACCAATAATTCATATATACATTATACAACATAGATTCTTTCGGCCTTGTAGTACAACTGCAGGCGGTAATAGCAAACATTATGGAAGTTGAGGTTGTACTCGAATTCACTATCCTTTCCGGATATTTTTAGGTCCTTTTCCAAATAAACATTTCTTGACATTCCATGTAGCCTCATAGTCCTTTTTCGTAGCAAAAGTCGTCTTTTATTTCCGTCCGTATTCCGAAGCTTTTGACCGAAACTTTTAGCAAGTGGTTGTTTTCACGGAAGAAAGTTTGCTAGGCTTTCGTTCCAACCCTCCTCCTTTATCCGGGCTTGGGACCGGCACCAGCATCTGACCTATTCGGTTCAGCCAGCATACTGGAGGCGGAATTATATACTAATAAACAGTGGCGGATTTGCAGTCTCGGCCGTCCTAGGCCCCAAGCTATCAGCCGCCCCTTTCTTAGCATCCACCACATAGACTACATAATGAAACTACTTTATTGCCAACTTAAAATCTGGCCGCCCTAGGCCCGGGCCTACCAGGCCTTAGGGTAAATCCGCCACTGACTTTCCAAATATGTTTATACTTATACATCACTCAGTTTCGTCCTAATTTAAAAGATTATCGATGGGAAAGATTTTTCAAGGTTATCAAAACAATATGAAATTCATCGATAGTCTTTTATATGGTGGCAGTTTCTTTGTTTCCAAAGGTCTTTGTGAAGTCAGTATGTACAGGGTGTCCCAAATTCGAGCCTCATCATTGGGATCTCGGAAACTGGAAGAGAGACGAGGTCGGTTAAATGGAGGCAAAGTTGTGCTATTTGATGCTGATCAAAATGCCATCTTAAAAGTTTAAAAATTCGGAACACTTACGAAGATTTTTGGAAAAAATCGAATATTCGCGATTTCATTTTAATTTTTCTATGACTATTTGAATAGATATAACAAAATAAATTTTACATTTTTATTGCTACTTTTTCTGTTCTACAAGATTGTGTTATCAGATTTTTAAAACGAAGTTTCGTCTTTGAGCTGCCATCATCAACTTTGTTTTTTTAAATACGGCCCTGGATTTTTTATTTCGGATTTTAAGAGCATCTAAAGTCCCAAAGCCCATGATGTATCGCACTTATTCGAAAAATTCATATTAATGACATTTTCCATATGACCTCATGTGTTAGAGAGAGACAGAAAACATATTTTTAGTAAGATTTTACCAGGAAATCCTTAAAATGATTTTTTCGAATAAGTGCGATACATCATTGGTTTTGGGACATTAGAAGCTCTTAAAGCCCATAATAAAAAATCCAGGGCCGTATTTAAAAAATCAAAGTTGGTTATGGCAGCTCAAAGACGAAACGTCGGTTTGAAAATCTGATAACACCATCTTGTAGAACAGAAAAAGTAGCAATGAGAATATGATATTTATTTTGTTATATCTATTCAAATAGAGTCATAAAAAAATAAAAATGAACTCGCAAATATTCGGTTTTTTCTAAATATCTTCGGAAGTATTCGGTTTTTTTTTAACTTTTAAGGTGGCATTTTGATCAGCATTAAATTGCGCAACTTTGCCTCCATTTAACCGACCTCGTATCTCTTCTAGTTTCCGAGATCCCAATGATGAGGCTCGAATCTGGGACACCCTGTACAGGGTGGCCCATTTATTATGGGATGAAACCTTATAATCAGAATATACGGCGGGTGCCAAAAAAAGTTTAATACAAAAGTTGTTTGGCTTACTTACATTTTTAAAATATTATATTTTTATATGTTTTCGTGGACAAGTATCAACTTCCTCATTTTAAATAAAATACCCTGTATATTAAGGCATTTTTCAATTTCTCAAAAAATTCTAGATATATTTGTTATATAATATCCTATACCTAAGTCTAACCGTTTTTGACATATTTTGAATTTTATGTCAAAAATGACGTTTGCAATTTCTCCTATTGAAAGCCTTTATTATTCAATTGGAGTTGGTTTCCTTGTAGAAGGGGATCTACTTTAGTAGTCTGCGTTGGTATTTTTTATAATAGTTAAATACAGGGTGATCAAAAACTAACATTAAAAATTTAAATGGAAAATCGTTAAAAGTCAAGGGCGACTTTGGATCAGGTTGTCTATTCGAAAAACTTGCAGTGTTTGAAATTTTGGCAATATAACATTTTTCTATTGTAAAAATGCTATACGGCTTTTAACTTTTGTTATTAGTTGGCTATGACAGCGAGGCGTGGCGAAAAAAAAATCAATCGAGCACTACAGAAATGATACTATTTCTTGTCGTCTGACACTACACCTACTTATTACCCTAGCCGAGCCGAGACGAATAGGTTATTAACTTCTCATCGAGCGCAGCTGTTCTAGCAGATGCAACAGTCTTTCTTTTGCACCGTGTATGGGAGCATATAGTGTTAAAATCCCCGCCGAATAGATAGCCTCCAATAATGTGTCGATACATTTAAAAAGCTGACCAATGGTAGTGTTCTTCTCTGTGCTAAAATGCGATATTTATAATTTGTAAATTATAACGTAATCAGGCGCAGAGATGAAAATGTTTGCCACGTGTACATCAAACCTTCTAACACAAACTGCCACGGAAGTATCGATAGCTGGTCTAAAATTGGGAGGCTACCTATGCGATGGGGATTTTAACACTATAGGTTACCATACACGATGCAAAAGAAAGACTGTTGTATCTGCTAGAACAGCTTCGCCCGACGAAGGGTTAATAACTTAATTGTCCCGGCTGGGGTAATAAGTTGGTGTATTGTCAGACGACAAGAAATAGCGTCATTTCTGTAGTGCTCGATTGCTTTTCGCAACTTAAAAGCCGTATAGCAATTTTTAAAATAGAAAAATGTTAAATTGCCAATGTTCCAAAAACTACAAGTTTTTCGAATATACAACTTTATAGTAGCCCTTATTTTTAATGCTAAATAAGATAAAATTATAAAAATAGGAGTTTTCAATTTAAAAAAATGACATCGGTATTTTCATTTATATTTTTAATGTTAGCTTTTGATCACCCTGTATTTATCATAAAAATGTCAACACAGACCACTAAACCTTCTCCAAGGAAACCAACTCCAATTAAATAATAAGGGATTTCAATAGGAGAAATTGATAGTTATATTTAGACCTGCAAACGTCATTTTTGACATAAAATTCAAAATGTGTCAAAAACGGTTAGACTTAGGTGTAGGATATTTTATATAAAATATATCTAGAATTTGCAGAGGAATTCAAAAATGCCTTCATATACAGGGTATTCTATTTAAAATAAGGAAGTTGATATTGTCCACGAATATACCCTATATATGTAAAAATGTAATATTTTAAAAGTTTAAGTAAATTCAAACAACTTTTTTATTAAACTGCTTTTGGTACACCCCGTAGATTCTGAGACAAGGTGCCATCCCATAATGAACGGGCCACCCTATATATGTTCGGTTCTGGCAAATTGTTTCTAGTTGTGGAATCATTCTTCCATTAGTCACTAAATATGTTTTAATCGTAAGTCTTAATGGAAAAAAAGTAGTAATATGTGATACGTTTTCATGAAAATTAACTTCAATTTCATCCATGTTAGGGTTCAAACCCTTTAGGAAAATGCACTCAAACAGAGTTTTATCCATAATACCGAAATAGAATTTTTACACTCCGTGTAGTGCAAAAATTCTGTTTCGGTATTATGGATAAAACTCTGTTTTAGTTCGATTTCATGGTAGTTTTGAAGTCGAATTGAAATTTCGGTACCTACATGTAATTTTGTCAAGTAAGTGTTTTTCTATTTATAGGTGCCCTCAGCTTTCAGTTTGCGTTTTTTAGAAAGTAGTATTTAATATCAATATTAAATACGAAAAAAGGCAAAGAAATAATACGTATTCTTAATACTTTAATGGACCTATTTTACCTTTCTCGATTCGATAGCGTTTTCGTACATAAAAATTTCGGTACGATATCCTTATGATAACAAAAATTAGTGAATCGACGAAAGTTAAAAACATCGATTTGCATATGATTGATTGGGATGCAAATTGAATAACTTAGTAACTGCCCTTGATATTATTAATGCTATATTTTTCGCTTCTTTTTCATTTTGTTTTACTAGTTATATTGTTGTGTTTTTATATGTATTGCATATTATACATATATTTTTTATTTTCTCTTATTTTAATTTTAACCAACCTGTATTAGTTTAAAAAACAGTTTTTCCGATATTTTCCGAGAGGTATTGAAAAAATCAAAATATGGGAGAATTCAGTTTTTTTTTTCTTCAACAATTTTATACAAAAAGCAGAATTGTAGCAAAGAAAAATAAATTATGCTTCAAAAAATAGGTAGGAAAGCTAATAAACAGAACACAATACACAATAAAACAAAAACTGTATATAAAACAAAAATAAAATAAGTCAAATAGTCAAACGTAAGTCTCACTAAGAAACTTATTATTAAGAAAAGCAGAACAACTTTTTTTTTATCCTATAAATGATAAAACTCAAAGTAAAGAGAACATAAAAAAAATCAGATCCTGAAGTCAAAATTTTGTCATCAGTATTAACAAACTATGATAATTTGACACTTTTTCCATAAAAATTTTATTAAATATTATTTTTTCTTATATATTTCATCTGTTTGTCTACCTACGTTGCAAAGTATCCTCACCGCTCCGATAAACATTTTGTACGCAACGCTAAATGCAAAAATAAATCTTAAAAAGTAAAATATTCTTAAGCGGCTGCAGTTTACACCGTTAATATTAGTGATATTAGTTAACATTATATTTACAAAGATGCTCGTTTTAACACAAAATTATCTGGTGAGTGTGTATGTTTAATCGTCTAGTCCAACACTTGAAGGATCTGTTTCTAACTTCTACTACTATTTCATAGTAAACCTTCACAGTGTCTACCCGTAGCACTGCTACACCTAACTTATGAATAGGGTAACATTAGCCCCCTAAGGGCGTCGTGTCCTGTTGGCCACGGTGTTGACCGAACAACGCCAGGCACAACAACAGGCCCTAGTTTAACTAGCACTAAGGCGTATTCATATATTAGGACATGCTGTTATATAATTGTTAATAATGAAATAAATGTATGATGATGATTCACAGTGTTCTATTTTACATCTTTAAGTATTTTTAGTAATAGTAATATAATTATTGTATATTATAATTTTGTGATCAAAAAGTGTTGTGATGATTTATATTTTATATTATATGTAGACCTTTTAGATCTGTATTTTTTAGTATTTATATGTAACTATGTAAATCTTAATAATTCTAATTATGTGTATTACGTAATCTCGCTTTTGTTTATCGAAATATGTTAGAACGATATAATAAAGACAATGTAAATAATAAATAAATGTTGTTTTATTTACTTTAAACCAATCCCATCCAAAATATTACATCTTCTATGTTTAAGGATTTCATGTCCTCTTTATCCTAATACAATTTGAATACAATTTGAAATCTCTCTACAACGAGGTGCAATGGAAGAAGAGCCTCTCAACGTTGCGTTGAATATGCTAATAATAATAAAATATTTTTATCAAAAACTCAAGCTTTATTTATTTAAAAAAAAATTACAGCATATCGAAAAAAACTAGTGTGACGGTTCGTTTATCATATATGCTTAATCAAGGGTCTTCGATCCGCGGCCAGCAAATAAAACACGAAAACCAACAAAGTCAATAGCTAGGACGGAATAAGTTAGCCAAAACTGAAAGAAAAAACGACTTTCAAAGAATAATAGTTGACTCTATAAAACAGTCTAAACAAAATCTAAGTCACTCTAAATCTAAGTTTTAACTTCGTTTACAATGTTTGAGAGGGTGTAATACTGGTTACATTCATCTAGTTGTCGTTAGGCATTTAAATAATTGTTATGCGGGCATTTATTGACAATCAATAAGTCTTGCGTGTTGTTGATATTGTCACGGTACTTCAAGCAAATAGCGAGTAGTCGTGCGAAAACTGCATTGTTGCGCTGGACACTTCGCGGTTCTTTGAGGAGATTCTGTAAGGCTGGCGGCAGAATATATAAAGCACCCCTACGGCCGCCGTCAGCTGTTTCTTGACTTTTGGCCTTGAAATTGTAGAGAGCAAATACGGTGTTTTATAGTGTGATTAGTTATTTATTAATATTAATATTATTATTGTTATTATTATTATTATTATTATTATTATTATTATTTAGTCTTACGGCATCCGCACTCCCTCTAAGGGGAACATTCACTTATCCCAGATATCCCGGATATCAAAAAGATTAAGCTCTGATGGGACCCTTTACATGTTATCGGGTCCTAAATGGCATTTACGGAATTCCTACAAAGTTTCGGACGATACGGGCTGTTGCCAGAAGTACTGCCTTCTGCATCAATGTGAAGAGATGTTCGGTGAATCCAAGTTCCTTGATGTTTATTAACAGGTTCTTTGGAATGAGTCATGTTGATGACACAATGATTGGCACCGTTCTTACTCTCTCCATTTCCCATTGTTGCGGGATTTTCTCTTGTAAATCTCGATATTTGGCGATCTTTTCGGTGTGCTTGACCTGCAAATTGTTGTTGTTGGGTATGGCGATGTCGCTTCCTTGGCCCGCTTATCTACGAGAATGATGTCCGGTCTATTGTGGGTCGCCGTCTGGTCAGTAAGCACAGTGCGGTCCCAGTATATCTTATGGTTGTTACTTTCTAAAACATATTCGAGAGTGTATTTATAGTAACTTACTTTTCTGTCTGCAGCATGAAACAACCCATACCCGGTGCATGCATTTGCATGTCAGAAGTAAAGGCTTAGCTGTGATCGTCATAGATTAATTAATACCATTTGTTGATAGCGCTTGCGCAAATGGTTGGTTAGGACCCAAATTACGGTGTGTTCGTAGTAGTTGTTATAGGGTTGGATATACGCTTCTTTCCTATTAAATTCATAATTACCTACCCGTCTAGGACCACTTTCCTCTATCGCTCTGAGTTTTATGCCTTACTAAGCTAATACTTTAAATCCGCCCTGAAAATAGACTGCCGTCTTCATTCCAGAAATAAAAGTCATTAGATGCCAAACAACTGATCTATTTGCAACGATTTTTTTTTTATGTAAAAGAGAACACGTAACTACAACATTCGTAAAGTACAGTGGACACGTTTACCCCAGATAAAGATTAACTAGGACAAGGTGAAACAGAAAGATCTTGTTTTATTTCAAACACTGATATGTCAAAGCAATAAACAATAAAAAGTAAGAACTAGTAAAAATTACACATGTGTGTAAAAATAAAATGTAGCAGTTACAATAAATGAATCAATAAATATATGATAAGTCAAGAACACAGCAAGAAATGTAACCGTAAAATTACAAATTCGATAATAGAATGGAACCGAAAAATTCAGGGACTAACCCAAACTAACCCAACTACTCAAACTAGCCATGCACGTACTACCCATTTACGTAAACAGAAAATAACATTAGTGATGTTTAACTTTGCTGATTTTATGTCAGGGGGCTCAATAACACCCGTGTTTGGTTAAGTTACGCGATTGTAGCTGGTATAACTCATCTTTTTGGCGTGCAACCAACGGGTCGAGATACGAGCTACTTGCTCTAAAAGGATCTGACAGTGTGGGGGGGTCTCAACGGGACCAGCCCAATATTTTTCTGCGACAAGGGGAGCTGAACGGGATTAAAGATCCTGGAGTCTCTACTAATACAAATGTGTGTTTTCGGTACGCGTACGATAACTGATATCTCACAGGAAATGCAGCTCAACGGGCCCAGCCTTTTAATTTATATATCTTATTTTCTTTTTTTTTTCTTTTTTTTACCGGAGATGCATCGTTATCATACATTTGCCATATAAAGCCAATCGGAATAATTTAAATATTATCCAGACACAAAATACAACACACGTCAACAATAGGTAGATAACGATAATGCCTGAATTCGTGCAAATGGGCCGTCGTCTACTGCTACTCTTTTCTATTCGGATTTGGTCATACACTTTATACCAGTAGTGAAAACCATGCTGTGATTACACTTATCTTATATTTATAAAAGTATATATATCTCCGGGCTCATAGCGTCCTGCGCCTTCCGGTCCCCAGCCTCCAGCCACTCCTATCTTCCCAGTCTCCCGGTTGTAGGTTCCGTTCTGACATAGTCTTTTTTATTCCACCGAGCCATGTTGTTTTGGGTCTTCCTCGTTTCCTTCTTTCTGGTGGTGTCCATTTTAATAGAATTTTTGGGAGGCGCCCGTCTTCCATTCGTTCCACATGGCCATACCATATTAGTTGCCTTCTCTGTATCTCGTCAATAATTGTTTTCTCTACATGCATGATGTCTCTGATTCGGATGTTTTTTATTCTTTCCACCCTTGATCTTCCTGCAGATCTTCGCCAGAAGTCCATTTCGAGTGCTAGAAGTCGTTGCTCCATGTTTTTCGTTAATTGCCATGTTTCACAACCATACAATACCACACTCTTGAAAATGGAGTTATAGATAAGGTGTTTCTTTTCATGTGATATATTTTTGGACCATAATATTGAGTTCAGGCATCCGATGACTTTCCTGCCTTTCAAAATCTTTTCCTCGATCTCACATTCTGTTCTACCCGTATGGTCTATTTGAGTTCCTAGGTAGGTGTATTTGTTGCATGTTCCTATTTCTATGTTGTTT
This sequence comes from Pissodes strobi, assembly GCA_016904865.1. Taxonomy (NCBI): domain Eukaryota; kingdom Metazoa; phylum Arthropoda; class Insecta; order Coleoptera; family Curculionidae; genus Pissodes; species Pissodes strobi. The sequence goes on along the minus strand of JAEQML010066489.1, from coordinate 1,252 downwards.
ACGTGAAGGTTTTCTGCTTCTCTGCCTATGCACAGATATCTGGTCTTCGATTTGTTAACCGACATTCCCCAGTTCTCATATTTAGCCAGAAGTCTTGTTGTCATAAACTCTAAATCTTCTTTGTCCTGGGCTATTACTACTTGATCATCCGCAAAGTGTAGCGTGTATAAAGTTTTTTCCTCATTTAGTTGTATACCCATTCCCCGCATGATCTTCTCCATTTTCGGACGGCTTCATTAAGGTAAATCTTGAACAGCGTGGGGGATAGACAGCATCCTTGTTGTAGGCCTTTGGATACTCTAAAACTTCCGGATATAGTTGTACCCACTTTAATTCTTGATGTCGCTTGATCATAGAGTTGTTTTATTGCTTGTATGGCTGCATTGTTTATGGAGGATTTTTCTAGGACCTGCCACAGTCTCTGAACCGGGACTGTATCGTACACCTTTGTAAGGTCTACGAATAGTAGATGGACATCTCTATTTGTTGCAGCTTTTTTCTCATTTAATTGAACCAAAGTAAAGATGTGGTCCATACATGATCGTCCTGTACGAAAACCTGCCTGTTCTTCTATTTCAAGTGGTGAGTATTCTTTCTCAATTATATTTCGGAGGATTCGTCCATACAATTTGCTCATTGTGCTGGTGACCGAAATGCATCTATAGTTAGAGCAGTCTTCTTTTGTCACTTTCTTGTGGATCGGTGTTATACATGCTTCTTTCCAGGTATTTGGAATTGGTTCTCCATTTATGCATCTTGTCATCAGTTCCTTTAGGTATGTGGTTAGTTTCCGTGAGCCATTTTTAAGTAGTTCTGCTGGTAATCCTTCTGGCCCGGTGCTTTTATCGCTTTCTCTATCTCGTCATCGTCGATATCAATATATTCTCCCTGTACAGTACACGATGTAGGTCATCTTGTAAGGTACCGTTCTCTATCTTTCAGTTCTTTGGCATAGTGTTTTTGCCACTTATGTATTGGTATCGGCTGTATATTTATTTTATTTGACGTTTCTTTTCTTAGTGACCTAATCAAGTTCCAGGCCTCTGACGATCTTGTGCCGCCGATGTGACAGTCCACCTCTTTACACTTCCTTTCCCATGTTTCGTTTTTGTTATTGTTAATCATATTTTTGTATTTGCGTTGTTCTTGTTTATATGTTTCATAGTCATTGTTATCTTTTGTACTTAGCCATTTATTGTAGGTTTGCTGTTTATTTTGCTTCTGTTCTTCTAGCTCTGTATTCCACATCAGA
>MU194234.1:0-12672 GCA_016904865.1 Pissodes strobi | reverse complement strand
TAAAGTAATATTTAATATTTAACAATAAATCTGGTATGAAATGCTCGCAAAATACCGCTTTATTCTAAATGCGGACACAGCGTTCCGGCACAAAACGTGCACCGCTGCCAAATTCATTGTGGCCCGTATACGCGCGTTACGCGGAGCATTTGAAGCAGCTGTATTTTAACAGAGATTCGCGATCGACGGACGTAAATGTACTGATATTTTACGACCGTCGGGCGGAGGTCGCAACGTTGCAACAATAAACGAGCATGTAACCTGTGAGAGATCTGTTGCATAGTCGCGCATGCGTGTTTAAGTTATCGTTTTGTTTTAACATTGAAAATGTTTCTGTTTTCCTAAATAGGGCCTCAAATCGTGAAAAAGTACATGCTACATTTGCCACACATAACGTCGTACGCGTGAGAGATCGTGTTAGCTTGTTTATTTAAACTTAAATTGATTCTAACATATCGGAATCGGTTCTAATGACTAAAATAAATTGGAACTAACTGAAACTAACCGAAAGTGTATTGAACGATTATCCAAAACTAACGAAAAGCACCAAAACGGGCTAAAACGTATCGAAATAGATTTAAAATATTGAAGTAAGTTAAAATTAACCCAAATTAACCGAATTTTGGTGACTAACCAAAACTAACCAAAAACATTAAAATTGCTTATAACGTATCAGAACCGGTTCAAATTACTAAAATAAATTGGAACTAACTGGAAGTAACCGAAAGATGATTGAATGACTATCCAAAAATAACTAAAAGCAACAAAACGGGTTAAAACATATCGAAATAGCTTAAAAAGATTGAAGTAAGTTAAAACTTACCCAAATTAACCGAATTTAGGTGACTAACCAAAACTAACCAAAAGCATTATAATTGCTTATGACATATCGAAAGGTGATTGAATGTCTAATCAAAACTAACCAAAAGTAACTAAAAGCACCAAAACAGGTAAAACACATCGAAATAGATTAAAAATGTCGAAGTAAGTTAAAATTAACCCAAATTAACCGAATTTTGGCGACTAACTAAAACTAACCAAAACATTAAAATTGCTTATAACGTACCGGAACCGGTTCAAATGACTAAGATATATTAAAACTAACTGAACTTTACTGAGACTTGACTTAACGACTAACCAATAGTAGGTAACTAAAATCATCAAAACGGGCTAAAACGCATCGAAATAGATTTAAAATATTGAAGTAAGTTAAAACTAACTTAAATTAACCGAATTTTGGTGACTAACCAAAAAGTCTAAAATTGGTTATAGTGTAACGGAACTGGTCCAAATGATTAAAATAAATTAAAATTAACTGAAATTAACCGAAAGTTGATTGAATGACTAACCAAAATGGACCAAAAGGCTCCAAAAGGGGCTAAAACATATCAGAACAGATTAAAAATATTAAGCTTATAAAGTGAAACGAACTTGAATTAACCGAATTTTGCCGACTAACTAAAATTAACTATAACGTATCGGAATCGGTTCAAATTACTAAAATAATTTAAAACTAACTAAATTGAATGACTAACCAGAACTAATCACAAGTAACCAAAAGCACCAAACCGGGCTAAACCGTATCGGATTAAATTGCAAACATTAAAGTAAGTTAAAACTAATCAAAACAAACCGAATTTTTGCGACTAACCAAAACTAACTAAAAAGATTAAATTTGATTATAACGTATCAGTTCAAATGACTAAAAAAATGAGCGAATCTGCTAGTAGTCGAGACACTGATGTGTAAACATATCCTATAACGACATCGGTTGTACAAAAATTACAGCAGCACGTTGTGTTCCCAAGCGGTCACCCATCCAAGTACTAACCCTGCCCGACGTTGCTTAACTTCAGTGATCGGACGAGAACTGGCATTTTCAACATGCTATGGCCGTTGCCTGTACGTTTTACCTTGGTCATAGAATAAAAATTACGTTTAATAACCAAGTTTAAAGTAATAAAAAATCAACGCGAACAAAGCCCCGGGTAAAAGCTAAACCTATGTTCTTTACTACACTCTTGAAAATATCTGTACAAAATTTCATGATGATTGAAACAGTTTATGCGTGAAAGCGTAAGAAACAAACAAACACATACGCATCTATAATATTAGTTAGGATTATTTAATAATACTTACTGGCAGCTTCGGAGTGGATTAATTCACTGCACAAATTCGACACGATAATCTAATGCCATCAGGAATAACATCAACATGTGGACACAGCTTATTTACCTAGTAATCTTGGGCCGACATCCTTAGATTTGGAATAGTCAATAACCAAATTCGAAAAGAGGGCTATGACTCAATATCGTTTTAAACGTCTGGGCATCTAAATAATACTTTTGACAGTTCGTTTGATTTAAAATAATAATATGCTCTTTTATCCTCTAAAATCCGTTTAAAAACGATTTTAAATGACAAAATTGTATAAAAACCCAAAAATTCGTACTTTTTTAAGACGATAGCCGTGGCTTCTGACGAATTTGTTGTGGATTTTGAAGCGAAAATTCATTTTAAATTCAACCGTCCATTAAAAATAAGCTGTGCTATAGATCCAAATACACTGCGTATATAATAATTAATAAATATTACTTTTGACTGTTCGTTTAATTTAATATGTGCTTTTTTATCATCTAAAATCCATTTAAAATGATTTTAAATGGCAAACTTGTATATAATACAGCCCTAGTGGCTAGAATAGGTTTACACATTTTCGTCCCATTTGCCGAGATTTACCCTCATACCGCCGCGTAAGATGTTTACATATCAATAAGTTAGAACTAACGGAGAGTTGTTTGAAAGACTAACCAAAAGTGACTAGAAATAGCCAAAACGGGCTAAACAGAATCAGAACAGGTTAAAAATATTACAGTAACGTTATGGCTATACATAGTCAAAAGCGGTCTTATCGTGCGGGTCCAAAGGTCACATTTTTATTTATTATTTATTTATTTATTTATTATTATTTTTCATTAAATGTCATTACTTTGACAGATTTTACACGCAAAATCTGCCACAAATGAAGTTTTTACTGAAAATTGTGACCTTTGGACCCGCACAATAAGATCGCTTTTGACTATAATTATATTATATTAATAGATTTTCCTATCTAAAAGTGAAGGGTAATTTTTCCTGTTTTCATATCTACCCATTTTTGATGTGTAAACATCTTACGCGGCGGTATGAGGGTAAATCTCGGCAAATGGGACGGAAATGTGTAAACCGATTGTGACATTATAAGCCCGTCGCATTGAGGATTTTTAGACAATTTTGCCATTTAAAATCGGTTTTAAACGGATTTTAGACGATATAAAAGTATATTTTAAATTAAACGAACCGTCAAAAGTATTATTCAGATGGCCAAACTTTTAAAACAATATTCTGTCATGGCCCTCTTCTATAATTTTCCTTCTATAAGTTTGTTTTTTTAATGGACGGTTGAATTTAAAATGAATTTTCGCTTAAAAATCCACGACAAATTCGTCCGAAGCCACGGCTATCGTCTAAAAAAAGTCCGAATTTTGCGATTTTTATACAATTGTGTCATTTAAAATCGTTTTTAAACGGATTTTACATGATAAAAAAGCACATTATTATTTTAAATTAAACGAACTGTCAAAAGTATTATTCAGATGTCCAGACGTTTAAACCAATATTGAGTCAAAGCCCTCTTCTAAAATTTGCAAAATTTGTTTATTGACTTTTCCAAATCAAAGGATGTCGGCCCAAGATGAGTAGCTGGTAAAAGAACAAGCTTTGTAGATTTTCCTGTCGAAAGTATGCAGTGAATTAATCCACAGTAGAGTGCTATAGACGGCCTCAATTCTCCCCCTCCAATTTTTTGCCCCCTCACCCCCTCAGGTGACTTTGAGATAGACCCCGCCCACTTGGTCTTAAGTGTATTTGACCTTGAACCACATTGGCCTAATTTCACCTTGAATGTTCTTGACATTTTACCTTTAATGTCCTTGAGTTTTTGTTCACGGTCGCGCATATGACCTTGGGATTGCTCCAAGCGTGTATGACCTTGAAGGTCCTTGGAACTGTTTTGTGGTGTCCTTTACCTTGAATGACATTGAGGTAATTTGATCTTGAATGCCCTTGAGTTTTTGATGTGTAAACATCTTACGCGGCGGTATGAGGGTAAATCTCGGCAAATGGAACGGAAATGTGTAAACCGATTCTAGCCGCTAGGACAGTACTATATACAATTTTGCCATTTAAAATCGTTTCAAACGGATTTTAGACGTTAAAAAAGCATATTTAAAATTAAACGAACCGTCAAAGTATTATTTTTATTATATTATATTCGCAGTGTATTTGGATCCATATCACAGCTTATTTTTAATAGACGGATGAATTTAAATTGATTTTCGCTTCAAAATCCACGACAAATTCGTCCGAAGGCACGGCTATCGCCCTAAAAAAGTCCGAATTTTCGGATTTTTATACAGTTTTGCCATTTAAAATCGTTTTTAAACGGATTTTAGACGATAAAAAAGCATATTATTATTTTAAATTATACGAACTGTCAAAAGTATTATTCAGATGCCCAGACGTTTAAAGCAGTAAAATTTGAAAAAGCTGGTTATTGATTGTCCCAAATCAAAGGATGTCGGCCCAAGATTATAAGTGTCCATATGTTGATGTTATTCCTGGTGGCATTAGATTTTCGTGTCGAATTTGTGCAGTGACTTAATCCGCTCCAAAGCTGCCAGTGCGTATTATTAAAGAATCCTAACTAATATTATAAATGCGAATGTTTTTGTTTTTATTCTATGAACATGCTAAAATGTACAGGTAAGGACCATAGCACGTTGTAAATGCCAGTTCTCGTTCGATCACTGAAGTTAAGCAACGTCGGGCGTGATTAGTACTTGGATGGGTTACCGCTTGGGAACATAACTTGCTGCTGTCATTTTTGTTACAACCGATGTCGTTATAGGATATGTTTACACATTAGTCTCGAGTACTAGCAGACTCGCTTAATTTTTTTTATTTATTTTTGTTTTAATTATGATAATGTTTAATATTATTGCTAAAAATGCATTTCTTTAATTATATACCTATATGATAAAAACTCGTGTGTTCGTATTTTTACATTTTTAAACTAAATGAATTTCAACGCAAATCACATTTTTGCGTTTTTATTTATCATTTTCAATTCAACAAAAAATGTGGGATTTGGATACTACGGTCGAAGTTAGAGTTGAACCTCTTATTATCAATGTTGGTTCCGAAAGTAGTGATAGTAATGATTCTGAATCAAATTCTGATCAAACCTCCGATAACGAGTAGTAAACTTAAAAGTTTTATTGATTTTTGATGTAAACTTTCGATGCAACCTTCAATATGGTATTTTATGATAAGAAAAACCCCTTATCATCCATGGCTCTTTTTTTCCTAGCCCTAATGAATATTTTACTATTTGTTTGTAGTAAAATTTTGTTGCTTATTACTAGATTTAGGAATAATTTTAAATATACGTTTTTTTTGCATATTTTAGACTAAAATCATGCATATTTATGTGCATAAAATTTATTTTTTTAAGTGGATATTTGCCTAAGTTTACTTATTACTATTCCATTATATAGTTATTATAACATATTAATTTACAAAGCAATTGTATCCGCCGCTGGAATTTCCTTCTCTCTTCCCTTACCCCTCGAGGCGTGCCTTAAAACTAAAAATGAGTCACTGACTATTATTTCCGACTTGAACTATAGGTTTGTAAATAAACAGGGAAAGAAAATAAAACATGGATACCTATATGTGGTAGTTATCTTTATTTTAATGTGTTGTTATATACATACTATTTCCCACATTGTAAAAAATACGAAAAATTGTGTGTATTATTTCCAATTATTTACAATTTACAAGGCGTAATATGTTGCATTTCCATCGTTAATAGTATTTGCGTTGTTTGAATAAATTACTCAAACAACGGTATTTACCAATGATTCCTCTTGGCTCATCAATTTCAATTTCTTTTGGTAGTATTCTCCCTGCACTAGACTGGTACGGTACTGCTGTAAGAGAACTAACCCTTGACGTTTTTTCGTAGTTAGTTCTCTAGGTTCATCTGTTTCATATTTATCTTTTGCTATTTGTTTTTTTTTTCGTAGCAATAACAATTTTATGATACTCGTTAGTTCTTCGCTCAGTAGATGCGGCACTCACTTTTTGCGGAGCACATCCTTCTTCCACAATACCAATCTGCAAGACGCCTCCATTTTTCCAATTGTTGGATTGCTGTCACCAGCAGCTGTCATTTTTTAAAATAAACCTTTTCCATCTAATAGTTTACCAATATTGTTACTTCATATTAGTATTTTCTACACTTTCATTGTCACTGTCTGAGTCTGACGTGACACAGAAATAAAACAATGTAAACACGTTAGAACATGTCGCTGGCGCTCGCGAGCCGGCAAGCCTATATTTCTGCTTGAAGGATATCCTTGCAAGTATAAGGTATTCATTATAAATACGAAAAAAGGCCATGCTTATACTTTTACATTTTGCTTTAAATGAAAACCTTGTACTTCTACCTTATGTTTGTGAGGATATCCCTCTTTTTTATGAATACGGCTCAAATTTTTCTCCTGTAAACTAAAATGATTTTATACCATTCTTTTTAATATAAGTATTTATTGTGGGAATCAATTTGTTGCATCTGCAACAGTGCTTAGTGTTCCAAATGGCTGCAACATTTCTGTAGTTCTTGCTTTCGGTTGAAACATAGGACGCGTTGCGAATTGGATTAGACGGTTCCATTATTGTGTCTTCAAAAAGTTATTTAAACACGGCTATGAATTCCGTAAAGAATAGCCGTTGGAAGAAAAAGTAGACATTAAAAAGTTGGGTCCCCCAACATCCGACTTGCAAATAAAATCAACAATATAAAGTGCACCAAATGAACTTAACGTTTATTTTAAATAGGAAATTGCTATGTTTTTAATTGATATATCCAATTTCATTATAAGTTCCTTTATTTTAAAATCCACAGATGTCAAGAATTAAATGCTGATTTTAATAGGTGTCATTTTAGTATGTAATCTTTCTTTACTTGGAAATAATATGAATTGAATAAAAAATAAGGTATACAATTTCAGAAATTTTGATAATTACGAAATAATTTTAATAGATATTACGTTCATAGCGTGAGAAAACGATACGGAGAACGTGCTTTATAAAGGCGCCTAAAATTGTTTATCGTCACTGGCGACCAGTGAATGAGTGTATTGAGAGCCCCTAGAACGTCTTTGAAATCTATTCAATTATGTATTTATTTTATAACAAACTAATATAAAAAATACTAAGTTTTTGTCGCAAAATATGACTTTCTTCCTAAAACTACCATTGCTAGTGTAATCCTAAATGTGCCACTGTGTAGAAATAATCACGAGCTGTAACTGTATTGATTTAAATATTTGTCCAATTTAACAACAAATTTATTTTTAAAAACTTTAAGCGATATGTGGATAAAAAGTGGTTTCAGGAGTTGTTTTCTTAGTTGCAAAACAGGAGAGTTTAGGGACTCTCTTGTAAAAATAAAATTATTGAATTACCATGAGAACTCTGATTTCAGAAGAGTCTTTCAAATATGTTCCAATTGGACAATAAAATAATTATGAATGACACTTTCCAGCCAGAGAAATTCAGTTTTGAAAGTTAATAACAAAGCAGATAAATTAAAATTTTAACATTTTATTCTGAACTTAAAATTTAACGTCACAAAATGTATTAAATAATGTGCATGTGAGGTGCAGTGCCAGTGATATATGCGTTAGGGTGTTCCTAATTATTGGTAAAGCCAGCGGTCAAAAGAGTGTAGGTGGGTGATTCAACGGCGCAAACATCATTTCACGAAAAGCATCTTTTCTAATGACATAATCAGTTTTGAAAGGTAAAAAATTACTCTAAAGTTAACTATAGTGATGAACAAATTAATCATACTTCAACTCACGACTCTATAGATTCTGAAACCTTCCAAATGATTATTCCGGATAATGTAGATTATGATTCGAAAAAAAAATCGAAATTAGTTATTCCTCGAATGGAAAAAACTTCAGAATAAAAATGATCGGACTGTAGAATTCTTTGAACGAAAAACTTGAAACTAAAAATTGTTTCAAACAAATAATTTAATCAAAAAACTAAATTTTGAAACATACTTTTTTCTAGATGTTATACAAATATCACAGATTAATTCTGGCTAGTTTAAGTCAATCTGGGATGGTATTGCTAGATTGGCAGCTCGAGTCGGTATGCTTCACGCGGGGTCGGATTGTAACAGTGAGACAGATGAAGGGAATGACCTAAAAAGTTTGAAAAAGAAGACTCCCTTGTCAAAGTAAATTCAAAAATTTGTAATTTGCACGAGCTTTTTATTTTTAGATTTGCTCATTCATGACAACGGGGGCAGATTTGTTCTTCGAAACATCGACCGTTTTCCAGCTTCTTTTAGGTTTTTAAGTTTCGTTATACCATGCTTGGTCCGCTTTTATAGGAGAATGGGAGGAGGGGGGCTGCCTATAATTGCTACTGTGAAAGGTCTATCAAACCCATAGGAGGGGGTTGTTTCGTATGATGGCATTTTCAAGAGATACTTGATCTCCTCGCTGTCCTCTAGTTTCCAGTTGGTGGGCCTTTCCTATTTAATGATGGGCTTGATGTCTTGCTTGAGCCGGTATGGCTGGCCTCTGTACGCCTTCTAGTTGCCTCATGGCACCTGTTTGCGTGGCATTTATGCCCCAGGCTATAGAGCCATAGGTTAGCATGGGCCTTACCACCATTTTGTACAATCAGGTATTCAATTCGGGGCTCAGCCCCCAGTTTCTACCGCAAAGTCACCTGCTTTCTGAGTGACCTTGCTAAGTTGCGGTCCCCAAGTCATACCATGGTCAAAAGTGACACCTAGGTATTTGACTTCTCTGGAAGAGAGAATTAATTTCCCACTGAGCATTGGATTTTTCAGATCCTTTAATGCTCTTTTCTTTGTGAATGGGACTATTATGATTTTCAGCGGATTAACCGACAGATCCTCCTCTTCACACCATTTGCTTACTATGTTTAAGGCCTTTTGTGCTCTTGTTGAAACATAGCCCATGTCCCTTCCCCTGACTACTATGACTAAGTTATCTGCGTAGTATAGGCAGAAGTATCGTTCGTCTAGTAGACTATCTACCAGAATGGGCCACAGTAGTGGTGATAGGGCCCCTCCTTGGGGGCAGCCCCTCCTCACCCGCGCCGTAACGGTATCCGTACCTACGGAGGCAGTTCTTGTCCTATACTTTAGGTTGGGTTAGTTAATAATGGTAACCCGAAACATTGTTTTTGCATAACTCTGTCTGTTCTTCATAAGAGTCCTATAAGGGATCGGACGAATGTTGGCAACCATATTAATGATTATTACTTTACTATGTTATGGTTTGAAACCTTCGGCAAAATGCACTAAAACAGAGTTTTAGCCACAATACCGAAACTGAAACTTTTGCACTCGACTCGCGTTTCACTAACCATGTTAGCATCATCAGGAGATGATTAATCATCTCCTGATGATGCTAACATGGTTAGCGAAACACGCGTCGAGTACAAAAAATTCTGTTTCGATATTGTGGATAAAATTCTGTTTTATTAATCATTACTTTGCTGATTGCTGCTCTGAATAACTTCATCGCAGTCATATATAAAATCATGTTCTGAGATTTTTAAACATGGTATACCCGTATACCTCTTCTGCCTAAACACCTTCATTTGCAGAATTTTCTGAAGCAAACGATATATGTTACTTTTACTGTGTTTATTATTTCCCTATTCTTTTTCGTTATACGGAACATTTGTGATTCGATTTACTCATGAGACCCTTATCATCCTGCGCAATATATGGAAGACCGCTAGTTTGTTTACTGCCTCCGTTAACATTCATGATTCGATACAATAAATCAAAGAACACATAGTAGAGCAGGAATCGCATTTTTTTCTCTATGCTCAGATATGGAGGTCATATTGTTGAGTATTGTTTTCATCTTTTTAAATGGAGGGAGCATATTTATTTCTCTGTTTTACTGGTTTTAGGCTAAATGCTAATCGACTTACTTAATGTGATTTTTGCTTATGAATATTAATCACTTTGTTTTGTTGATCAGGTGCTGTCCTTCTATGCAATCTGCAAATATGATCGTATCGTCGGTAAATGTATTATGATTCACACTCTCTCCATTTAAAAGAATTCCTTTATTTGCTTCATCTAGAGGTCACATATTAGCGAGTATTAATATCTCCACATAGGATTTCGCAAGTTCAGTTGTTGGTTGCATTATGTTTGCGATAAATCTTTCTGGTTTTTATGTTGGGGAATTCACTGCGCTTTCGATAAATCTCAAAGGCACCTTGAGATTGTATATCTTGGGTAGATCATAAATTTTTAGGGATATGCTGGAATTTTCTTGGGCGATGATATTTCTCTCAATCTCTGAATCTAGGTTTGAAGCCTTTATTTTAGGCTCAGTAGTCTTTTCTAAGTAGGTGGTTGAATTCCTGTCGGCTGGTGTATATAGGTCTTTTTCTTAAGTATGTCAGTCATTTGCTGCATGTAGTAATCGGTGTTCATCACGACTGTTGCGCTTAGCAGGATTTAAATTGAGGCGTGGTGGTCGTCTTGTTTTTAGTACACGTGCCACCTTCTATAGCACTTCCGCCTTTTCTTCCCCTGTTTTCTTGGCTAGTATTACTTCTACGTTGGAAAGTATACCTTCTACGGGTTTTATTTTAGGAGCTAGTGTAAAACTGAAACATTTGCTAAGTTTCTTATTTTCAGGCTCGGTCAAGAGGTGATGCGAGATATTCTAGACTGCTTTGTTAATGTTCAATATTACTTGCATCAAATAAAAATATAACCAATAATATTGTTATTATCAAATGTTTAAAAATTTATAAATTAATCTATGTAAAAGCAGGTACTTACCTAGTATGAAGGTGTGTAAAAAATGGCTCTTTATCGATGAGGGTGAAAATGAAGTATTATCGGCTTCCAAAAATACTACGCAGACAATATCGTTGCCAATGTGTCGTTTCCGTTGCAATTTCTGTGAATCATGGCTTTCGTACGGCAAAAGCGTACTAACGTGGAACATTATTTCTATATTTCTCCAATTAGTGTATATTGAATATAACCCTGGAAAAAAACTAGTATTAGAAACGATTGGAAAATCACTTGCGTGGCAGCCAGTTAAATAGCAAAATCAAATGCCTATGACCTCGATCTATTCAAATATTCCTAACGATTCGTTCTTTATTCTTGTCTAAAATTTAAATCATGATTTCGTACATATTTTATTCAGTGTATCGTCTATGACAATATGAATTGCTTCTCGTTTGCATTTTATAAATTCAACGAGAATTCGACTTTACCATTTAGGAATAGTATATGCATTTTAGAAGGAGCTATGATCTATAAGAGTACCTGAATATATTTTTTTATTACTCCATATCTTCGCATCAAACGAAAATTTTACCTGAAATGATTTACGATTTTCTGATTTATTTAAAAAGAAACATGCTGTCAGAGAAAATATTTATTTTGTTCGTTAGCTCTCTAAAATTTAATTGTCTTATTTTGGTTAGCTGTGAATACTAAAACTACGAGCTTTGATAATTGAAGAAAATTGACGAAAACAAAACGTCATCGAGATATCCAATAAATAATTTTCCATCGCTTGTCTTCCGATATGATTACATCGTAGTTTCTGAATCACCATACCCATGCTCTCGCACTTCGATGCTTACTCATTCTGTTTTTCGTATCCATCGAATACGTTCAAAAATCGTGCTCTGTTTTTGTGTTTGTGAATTAAAATGTCGAAAAGAAGGGAAAATATATTGTCTAGTTCCTCAAGTAAGTGTTAATAAATTGTCTATATAGGACTAGGCCGATGGCCTAATATTTAACGAACAATAAATGGTCGTTGATAAGTTGTTTTAGGGGTTGTTTATGCTTGTTCAGGTTAATCAATTTTCTATATAGTAGGCCGAGAGCCAAATATCTACTTACAATGTACAGCTGATAAGTTGTATTGAGGTTTGTTTACGTTAAGCTCTCTAATTACAACTAGGCTATTTTAAATAATTAGAATAATTAAAAAACCTGCATAAAAACCGAGGTATTATTAAATTCATATTCATGCAGGTTTTCAGTAAGGCACAATATGTTGACCTAACCGAGAAAAATAGAAAATAAGGTACATAGGCCGAGGGCCTTGTAATTTGCGTACGAATAGTACTCGATCAAAAAATTCTCCTTGCCGAGGGCTTAGAAAAAGAATACGTTCAGGCCGAGGGCTTCGCAATACAAAAAATTGTTATTATTATTCTTATTATAAATTATTAATTTGTTAAGACTATGGTCGAGGACCTAACTATTCGACTTCCCCACAACGAGTTGGTTAGATTGAGTTAGATAGTGCATAGGCCGAGGGCCTTATAATTTGCATACAAATAGCACTCAAACGAAAAATCTTGCCGAGGGCATAGAAGAACAATAGGTTTGGGCCGAGGGCTTCGCAATACAAAAAATTCTTAAAATTATTTTTATTATAAATTATTAATTGAAGCCTACAGTCGAGGACCTAACTATTCGACTTCCCCACAAAGAGTTGGTTAGATTGAGAT
>JAEQML010066486.1:0-19944 GCA_016904865.1 Pissodes strobi | reverse complement strand
CGAGTGCAATAATTCTGTTTCGGTATTGTGGATAAAACTCCGTTTTAGTATTCCTTGATGTTTAAAAACATAGGTACTTAATTTTTTACTTGACGTGTTAGGCCGATTTTGACGTTTTTCCTCAGAAGCATACAAACTGGATGTTTTTACATCATTTCTAAACGTTTTTTATTGGCGGAAACCTAATAGTAATCAATTATCTTGCGGGACAGTGGAGCGAATAGGGGTGCTGTTTGGGGTCAAAAAAAGCGTATAAAAATATAAAATATTCGGTTTGCAAAGATGAATTTTGTTAAAAAAATTGTTATTTTATAAATGTCCCAGTGGCGTAACAAGATTAAGGAAAAAAGGGTTCAACTGTCCCGTTGCAGTTGATTAATTTTTAATCATTCTACTAATATTTCTGTTCGCTCGCTCTGGGGGCTCCGCTTTTGGACATGTCTTGGGTTAGTCTGGGTTAATTTTGTTTAGTTGCGCCCCCGAAGCGTAATGCGCGAAGTGAAATATTAGTAGAATGATAAATAATTAATCAACTGCAGCGGAACAGTGGAGCCCTTTTTTCCTAGCCTTGTTACACCACTGGAATATTTATAAAAATATCACATATCTTTAACAAAAATCGTCTTTGCAAACCGAATGTTTTCTATTTTTATACACTTTTTACCTCACCCAGCACCACTATTCGCTCCACTCTCCCGCAAGGCAGCACTATAGGTTCCCACTAATATAAGACGTCTAAAAATTAAGCAAAAACACTCAATCTACGTATTTCTGAGGAAAAAACGACAAAATCGGCCTGACACGTCTACTAAAAAATTACCAAAAGATATAGTTATCTTACTTTTGATTTACAAGATGAATGTTTTTATTAAACTATATAAATATTTTAACAAATTTAATGCTAACATATTAAAAATTGTCTCAGAAAATTATGATTTATAATATATTATTTAGTGTTGAATATTTTAAGTGATTAAATGAAATTTCGTTGCGTGACTAGTCCAGCATAGAGTGAAAATCAACATTACCCTGATAGCACAAAAATACTTATTTAATATTAAAAAGAAATATTTATTTTATATTAATACATATTTATTGAAGATATTAATATAATATTGCTAAGTAATTATTTCTATGATATTATAAAATAAAGATTAAACAAATATTTCTGAATAATATTTTCTTAATATTAAAAATAAATTTAATCAAAATGCATACATATTTCATGAAAAGTATATTCATTGATACAAATGAGCCACTTGAAATTAATAGTCAAGATATGCGTAAAATTAAAAATAAATAATCATTAGAAAAAATTCACAGTTCACAATTCATTATATAAATACAAAATTATACTTAATGTCTGATGACGCACATATACTTTAACAGAAGGGACGAAGGAAAATAGTGCATTTTTCAACTTCATCTTCTCTTAAGCCACAAGCAATGCAAGCAGCCTCAGAAGCCATAATGCTGTTTGTTTTGTCTCTATTAGGTAGTTCACTGATCCACTCCACTCCGTACACCAATTAACGTTTCAGTCACAAGATGAATGAAAAAGTATATTTTTCAAGCAAAAAATTGTGTAATTTACACAAAAAATATAAGAAAACACCAGAAAGCTAAACTAACAACAGCCTAAAATGAAAACATTGTGTGAACTGTCATAGTCATACTTATCGTTGTCATCTAGCTGTTCAGCTTCTAACTCAGAATTCCATGAGTTAGACAAAGACATATATCATCAGCGTCGACGCGACTTTGGTTCCATCTACAATCGCCTTTGGTGATGCTAGAAAAAGAGAGAGCTATACGGACATGCATTAAGTAAAAGACATGGCATGAATAGGGCAAATTTTCTATTTTACTTAACTGTTTATTTGTGGTTTGTCTCTGTTAAGAGTAAAAAGTTTTGGATGTTGGAATAACAATATGTTTTATTAGTGTGAAATAAATGTTCGGTTATTAATATTAGAATCGATATGTTAATTTCTTATAAAAAAAATTAGATTAGTAATATTAAAATAAGAATGTTGATTTAATATTATATTATTATTGGCTAACAAATATTTTTAAAATATTAGCTGTAACTAGCAAATATTTAATTAAGGTATTATATATTAATACAATATTGTTGTTTTAATATTATGTGCTATTAGGGTAGGTACGAGTTTCAAACCATTCAATTTTAAAAAAAAAAATTAATTTTAGAGATTAAGGTTAAAGGTCTTTCTTTCCTGTTTAAAAGATATACTTCTCTTAATGTTGATTTAGGTACAGTATCAATGTTTTTATTAAACTATAAACCTAAATATTTTAATAGACTTAATGCTAATATATTAAAAATTGTCTCAGGAAATTGTGATTTTTTAGTGTTGAATATTTTAAGCTCGATTTTAAGTGAATGAATTAAATTTCTTTGCGTTACCAGTCTATACAGTGAAATTAACATTTGGCCTACACGAGTTTCAAAATCACTCATTTTTTTTGTAATTAATACTGCTAGGTATAGCATCATTGTGATTTGAGACTCGATGAAACTGAAACGAAAAAGCCGCACTAAAAAAGCAAAAAGTAGTTCTCGCTCGATCACTGAAACAACGTCGGATAGTACTTACAGGGGTGGCCGCTCAGTTTAGTTTTATGGAGGTTTCAATTCTACCGCGTGTGAACTGCACCCATATCTTTTTTTTTAGTTTGGATACCTATGTGGTGAAATAATCCTCTTCGTACAACTTCTCTTTTACTTGCAAGGAGTTTTATAATCATTTTAACAAATTGGCGACGTGCTCCAGTTTCTTCTCGATGTTTGGCCCAGGGTCAGATGGCGAGGGGTAAACAGGCCCGGGAAACCATTACTTAGCACCGATCCTACGCAATTTTGTTAAAAAATGGAAAAGTGGCATTTTCATGTTACCGTTAAAACTAGCGTAAAAAGTCTTAAATATATGTATTTTTAAAGCTTTTAATATTATTAAACATTTATAAAGAAATACAACTGAACGCGAATATAAAAAAAAAACAACTCAACGTTTTACATAAATAAACCTGTAAACAAATGATAGCTGTACAAAACGAAACAAACCAGATATCAAATGTAATATCATACAACAAGAAGAAACAAAACCCAAACTAAAATATCAGGAATAACAAAATGCTAAATTAATTGACAAAAATACACATGAAGAACTAAAAATAAAAAGGAAGATCATACAAATTAAAACTAAAGAGTACCAGTGACCAGTTTCTATTCAGATGACTACAAAATAATAAATATATAATAAAAAGCGTAACAATAAGTATTCAATGTTATCAGTAAAGACCGAATTATATGCAACCAAAAACCTTAAGAATATGCGCATATATATATGCACCCTTTTTTTAATTTATGCAGGATCTATGCGAAAAAAAAATCATAAATATGCAATGAATATCAGTAATAAAACATAAGTTCTTATTTCCTAAATTAAATTTTCACTACATTAGGGGATTGGGTATTGAATAAAAGTATATTAATATTAATTTCAAAAATTATTAAACGCACTAGTTATTACGTGTGCTTCAAGGTTTTGAACTAACTAAGGACATGTTTGTAAAAAGAAAATGAGCTCTCAACATTTACTGGTTATAGGGCAAAATTTGAATATTGGAACTAGGGCAGGTCCAATAGCCAATAGCCAAATTATTTAGTTTTCCCTGACATTATGTTTACATCCTGCCCTAAAACCTGTGTTTTTCTCTATTAAATTTTGTAATTTTGTCACAACTTTTTTCTTACCTCAATTCGTATTCTTGCAGTTTTGTACACATCTTTCTATTATATGCATCGACTCTGTTAGACTTGAACGCGATTCTTCTAGTTGCAAAATACTGTCTGCTAAACGTTCATAGTTACACGTGCATAATATGCATTAACTGTTGTTCCACTTTAACATTTTGAAATATGTCTTTACACTTTTCGTTGCACTGTGAGTCATCAGACATTAGTGAAATTAAGTCTTTCAATTTTTGAAAATTTTCTACATACATTATTGCTGCACGGATCCAGGTCCCGTCTGGTCACGACAGGTTTAGGTGGAAATGGTACTCCGACCAAATTCGCCTCGTAAATCTGCACTCATAATGGGGCCTTTATGAATACGTTTTCACATTTGCTGTTAGGTCATTGGTCAACTAATAATTTCCGTAACCCAACTTAATCCGTGAGCTAGGCAAGTTACATGAATTAAATTTTCATAAAATATTTTTAAATTCTGTCCTGCCTTTACCATAATATACGGCACAGCATCCGGCAACAGTATAAGAATTATCTATTGGGACTAATTTCGGCAAAAAGAAATTTGTTAATGTTTCTTGAATAAAACAGGTAACTGTAAGGTTGTTTGTCTTTTCCAGTTCTTTTACACCTATGAGGTTAACTTTTCTGCCGTGAGTTTTCTGATTACTAAATTAACTATGTAACGACCACGACCACACGAATCAGTCGTTTCGTCGGCGAGAATATGCATATAAAATACATAGTTATCTCCAATGTCGTTTTTTATTTCATTTAGCACGATACCAAATACCTTTCCAAGGACGCTTTTTCTTAATGTTCATTCGTGTTGATTCATTTGAAGCATTATATTTTGAATATTTTTGCAGAAAGAATTTACTTGCGAGTTGGTCAGCTTGTTTAAATGAATATTAACAGCCACAAAACATTTTACACAGATCTCCGTTAAATTCTGACTGGCCATGGTTTTCGTTCTTAAAAGTCTCAAAAGACTGCTTTAACGTTGAATGAATGGACCTGACATCATCTTGTTAACGCCGCCGTCCAAAGCAAGTTCTAGGTAAGGCTTAATCTACGAAGTAGAATTTGCCACCCCTTTAGAAGCCTTATTTAAAGAGACACAGAAAAAATGTTAAAATAAAATAAGTTTCAAGATTTTTCCTGAAAATTGTAAACAAGCTAACCAAAAAAAAAACAAATGACTGTTGGAAAACAAGAAAATATCGATTTTTTATTTTCTTTTAATGGAATGCTTTGTATATTTATTACAATTTTAAGATCTCCTTAGCCTCCGCTTTTCAAAAATATATGGTTCGCCTATGTTTGCACTGGCCGTTTTTTAGTTTTGTTTAGTTAGTAGTAAATATTTACTGTCATATGTGTGTGTCAGTGGTTTTCCCCCATTTCCTTGAAGTGGTACCTCCAGGGGCAGGGGCCATGTCCAGTGAGAAGGTCTACGACCAGTGTTACCTTTTTTTTTGTGGCTTGAGAAGCTTTTTTGTGTAGTTAAGCGAGTGAGAGATGAGTCTTTTAGCCTGTCTCTACCCGGGTGCATTGACCCAATGTGTCTCTTTCCGCCTTTTTTCCAATTTCTGACTTCATTCAATACAGAATAGTTCAGACCCGCAAAGTTTGTCTGTGCACCATTCCGTGCGAGATGGTCAGCGGCTTCGTTGCCTTCCACACTCTCGTGCCCTAGTACCCACATTCCCTAATTTGAGTGATGAGTCTGTTTCTGTTTGCCAGTTAATCATGCAACCATCCGCAAACCCACACTAGCCGGGAGTTGATTCTGCTAGATGCTGGCGCTTTCGAGGTTGCTTGACTATCTGATAGGATATATATCTTTGCACCTCCTAGGTGTTTTTTTGGCACATTCAGAGATAGTTATATTGATAGCATTTAGTTCTGCTTGAAAGCAGATTCGACGTTGATCCATCTGTGTACCAGACAAGTGATCCCCTCTCCAGTTGTTCTAATATTTCGCCTGTAGTATTGCGGTTTTCAATTACCACTTCAAAGGAGCGATCAAAATGGAGTTTTGTTTCCATTGTATGGGTTGGCTTGGTCATCGCCTCTATCTGGATGTCCTTCAAAATCTTAAGGTGACCAGTCAGGTTTCCTGACTTTAGTTTTTGTGTCTGAATGACTCTATACGCACTGATCCAGTCCTTATTTTCTATGCATATGTGCAGCGGGAGGGCAAGTAGGGTTTCCAGAGCTTCTGTGGAGGCACGTTTTCATAGCCCATAACATTCTTGTTAGCTTTCGCTGCCGTTGCTTTTTTGGTAGTTCTTTCCAGGTGTGGGTTGCAGGTTAGTTTCAAGAACGATGCCAAGATACTTAACCTCTTTCGAAAGCTCTACCGTTGTCCCTCCCACAGTGAGTATTTTAAAGTTCAGCCTTCTTCTTTTTCTGAATGGGATCACTACGGTTTTGCTTGGGTTGACATTTAGTCTTTCTTGTATACACCATGTGCTGACAAAGTTGAGTGCACTTTGCATGCAATCTGATGAGAGAACGTTGTCACGCTTGCCTCTTATTATTATAACTAGGTCATCTGCCTAACCTTGGACTTCAAAGCCTGCTTCAGTCAGTCTTACCAGTAGATCAACAACAACCAGAGACCAAAGCATGGGCGATAGAACCCCTCCTTGAGGGCATCCCTTTGTTACTTTGACTGTGACGGCTGTTTCTCCAATGGTCGCGGTGATTTCACGGCTTGTTAGCATGGATTTTATCCATTTTGTAGTGGTTGGTTGCACTTCTCTGCGGGTTGTGGCGTGCTGAATTTATTCATGTCAGGTGTTGTTAAATGCACCGTCTATGTCTAGAAATGCACTCGGCGTCACTTCTTTTTCAGCCGGGGCTTCTCTATATTGCGGACGAGATTTTGAAGGTGGTAGATTTTAATGGTTGGTAGGCGAATTGTTTTGCATGCAGTGGAGCATTAGAAAGGAACTTGCTTCTGACGTGCCAATCGATAATCTTCTCCATCGTTTTAAGAAGGAAGGAAGGAGTTTATGCTAATGGGGCGGTAAGACTTTGATTCCTCTTGTGATCATCGCCCTGTCTTTGGAATGAACGCTACCTTAACTTTCCTCCAGTGTTTGGGAATGTAGCCCAATGCAAAGCTGGCTGTGAAGATTGATTGAATGTGTGGTAGTAGGTGCTCTATACCTTGTTGTAACAAGGCTGGAAAGATTCCATCTACCCCCGGGGATTTATAAGGTTTAAAGCGATGTATCGCCCATCTGATTGTGTTTTTGTAAAGACACCTATTTTGAATACTATTCTGAAAAGAGTTATGATGTATCAAAAAATTTGCATTCCCCCACACCCCCTAACTTTGCACGAAAAGCATGTTATGAACCAAATACAGAATAATCACAAATCCGATTTGGATTTAAGACATCTATCCCTATTCCCGGCTTTGGAATTGAATAATTTATGCGCTTTGCTTATACCGAGTACCCGCTTATACCTGTTAATGTATGTTTAGTCGCTGTTTTATTTCATTTATAACGAAATTAAATAAGGTAAGAAAATAATAAATTTTTTTATTCTTTTCATAATATAAAATGTAGATTTTTTGTAAAATATCGAATATTTCTTGTACAAAACTATCCAAGCCAATACTATAAAAAAATTTCAGTTATTTGACACAAACAGGGAAGAGAATGCAAATTTTTGGAACCTCGTGACTTTCTCCAAAAGAACGTGAAAAATTTGAAAAAAAAGGTATCTAGAATTCTGCAAAATAAGTTACACTAAAATTTCTCAATTTTGTGACAAATGGAGGGAAAATGCAAGTTTTTGGTACCTGATAACTAACCACAGAAGAATGTGTAAAATTATGCAAAATAAATCGAACCGAGTGGCATTAAAATTTTTTAATTTTGTAACAGAAAAACGGGAACGGTCAAGTTTACCCCTTGTTTAAAAAACAGGATTAGTTTTCCTTGTGTGGGCGTGTGAAATTTTAATTACGGTGTGCAAAATTGGGCAAAGTGTGTGAAAAATTATGGTTTATTAATTTTTTAAAGTTGTTTAATGCCAGTACTTATTGGAAAGAAATTGTTCGGGAATAATACCCAATAATTTTTTGTGCGGAAAGCAACCAAACAAAACATTAAACCATAAATTAAATGTCAACGCCTTTCTAGTTTTTTTGTAATTTTGCAATATTCAACACATTGTAGCTTAAAAGGAAGCCCTTTAAGGCCTGTATTTTTTAAAAAAAAATTCTAAATTTATTGATTGATTATTATTGCCACAAGAAAAAGTATTCCTAATTATGTGCTTTAGTAACTTTGAAGTATTTAGCACCGTTAATAACGTTTAGATGACACCATCATATAATAATGCAACTTTATAGGCAATATAGTCCCGGTTTGAAGCATTATATAATAAAAATATTTCTTAAATATTTTTATTATATAATGCTTCATATTAATATTTTATAAAATATTTAATATTTTTATTATTGAAAGGCGACTTGTGCCTAACCTAATTCCTAAGAGAAATGTGTAATTTATATCTGCCTATATAAAGTTTGTGCAAACATTCTATATTCTATAGAAGCTTATTAATTAGTTCACTAATGTATTTGTATAACTTGTCTTCGTAACTTATCTCGCCAGCCTAAGTGGTTAGTTTTCAGTGGTTCATCACGAGACAGTTAATATATCATTTGATAACAACACAGTTAATATATCATATTTGATAACTGTTTTATTTTTCCTACTTAAATTATTACACCAATCCTTGTTGGAAAGAAATTGTTCGGGGACAATACGTAATAATTTTTTCCGCGGGAGGCAACCAAATAAAAGATTAAACCCTAAATGAAATGTCAAAGAGTATTTTTTTGTATTTTACAAATTCAACACATTGTTACTCATAAACGAGGCCTTTATTTTTAAAAACTTTTTCTAACTTTATAGATTACTATTACCACAAGAACAAATAATATTCCTTATACTTGTGCTATTACATTTTAATATTTGTAACACTATTGGATATAGAGCCTTCTATAAGGTTTTATCTTTTATCAAATAGTTTCTTTTAGAAAATGGTACTTAATAAACAAGTTTGGGGTGTTTTTCAGAATCGTCCAACTTTGTTGCAAGAAAAAATCGACCCAAAATCGAAAATTATATTATTATTTTTAAACAGAGTTTCAGATTTCCCTATTTCTCCGAAAATAAAAAGGGATTCTTCAAATTTCTAAATCGCATTTCATTAAGAATCGGCTTAAACAAATTAGAGCCCGTGGTGAGTGCCGCATTTATAACCGCCTTTGCACCTTTAGGGTCCAAAAGTCTAACCCCTGTTATTTTTTGAATGGATTTAGTCAGGGAATTAAAACAAAGAGCACTTCAATGATTACATAAATATAGTCTTTAGATCTAGAAATGATTGCCGTAAAACTCAAAATAGCGATTTGGCCGCTTGTTGATTTTTTTTACGCAAATGTGGGTCGTGAGATCATCATTTTAAAGGTCAGCAGAATATTATATTATCTCGACATAAGGCAAAACAGCAAAATGTCAAAGTTTGTGTTTATTATTTGAACAATATATCTTACTTAGTCAAGTCAAATATCCTATCAGAAGCCTCTTCTGTCTGTTATAAAGTGTCGGTATTTCGAAATGTCTGGCATGCCTTTTTTATGTCGTATTTATATATATTTTTATTTTAAAAACAGCAAAACTGTTAAATACCGCCATTTTTTGTAGGTTCGTGTCAATTATTCTTTCAAAGATCTTTCAAGTCGAGTTTCAAATGATACATCTTCTTCAACTGCTACTAACAATCATATTTTCTTTTTAGTATTCTAGGGTTAATTAAATCAGAAAGGAAATATTAAGTTCGTACATCGATAGCAGATTATTTGTCTAAATAATGTCAATATCAAACACATTCTGATTTTCAACGGCATGTTACGTAAATAAAAATGGCAGCTTATACTTTTACTATAATTATTATTGCAAAGCAGCAAATACAAAAATACAATAATGCAATATTCATATTTAGTTCCCCTACTCCCAATACCTAATATTTTCAAATTGTAATTTAAGTAAAAACATTTAGATAAACATTTAGTTAAGTAAGTAAGAAACGTATTCAATAAGGATTTAAAAAGAGAAATAACCAACATTCTATTGTGTTGAACTTATAGTTACAAATTGTTGATCTTTTTCTATTTAAAATTTCCAGCAGTTAATAATCATTGCCAACTTGCATACTTGCAACAAGCCTATGTGTCACAAGTTTAGCAGGATTTTTCTAATTCAAAAACACCAATATTTTTATTAATAAAATTGAACAATTAATGACCTTATTACAAATCTGGGCCAATATTCCGCACAGCCCACTTATGTTATAAAAACGAAATACCCAAAAAAGTATGAGATATTTAAGTACCACCAGAAAAATTAATGAAGTTTTTGTCAAGACCGACTTTTTTCAGCAGGAACCTATTTTATACTCTCGCCAATGATTTTGTACTGGTTATATGCACTATATTATATTATTATAACGTATTTTTATGAAAAAAATATATATTATTAAATATTTTTTGCAGATTAATTTTGTTATATACAGCCACCTCTTTTTGCAATTTTGAATTTTGGGAACCCCGCTGCTAACCTGTTGCTTTTTGAGAAGATTTTTGAGCAATTTTATTGCTGCTAACAGCTCCTTCAAATAACAGTTATAAAATAATAGGTTTATATAGCAACCCAGCTCTATGATTCCCATAGAACTTTGGTAAAGCCTCGGTTCGATTAAAGCTAACGTAATTTGAAGGTCAAATGTTTTAAGAACATTTGCTCTTGTAGTTTATATGGATTTTATTAACTCATTCATATAACATGAGTCGTAAACTCCAAAACAAACATAAAATGTCCAAAACATACTTCGGTTTTCCATTGCCATTTTCATTTCAGAACGATGCTGTTACAAAACGAACGCCACAACACCAACGGCGCGTCGTCAAATGGCACCATTTCACGACTCAGGACTGGTTGCCAGAGTGTTCAACATCAACACCAACCCAGACTCATGGACTCACCCACGCTCGCACGAGTCGAGCGTGCTATGTTGAGACATGACGAGGGAACCAACAGGGAAGGACAGGATGTCATTAGGGCTGGTTACACACAGGTGAGTTTGAATATCAGAAACTATTGAAAGTAAAATAATTATTGAAAGTTATAGATATATAGTTGAGGTATTAAATAATTAAACATTATATAGTCCTAGTGCAAAGTATCTATGGAAGGTACCTAAACAGATATAATTTGGTCTTTGCCTGCATTTTTGACGTCTCTTAGATAAGAAGTGTAGAACTGTTGAATCAGCATTTTCAGTAACCTAATATAATATGAAGAATCCAGCTAAATTGGTTTTAAGAATTCTGGTATTTACCATGTTCGATTTATAACACTTATTCACTTTAATTATAAGAAACCATTATGGTACTTGTGAGAAAAAGAGTAGATTGCGGATAAGTTCCCTTTTTTTGTTAATAACAGTTAGCAAACCATTGGAGTTATTTGCAGCGTAGCCAGTAATTTCTGGTTTTGTGAGCTAATGGATTTTTAGATCCGAATCCATTTTTGAAGATATGTTTTAAAAACTTCTGGCTATTTCTGCCCATTTTGTTACACATAGTGATATCGTCGAGACGAGAAATTCCTGCCTCTCATTTTGTCTTTTTTATCTCAACGAGGCGGGAGGGATATTTTCTCTCAAAAGACAACGTGAGACGAGGCGAGAGAATTCTAGACAAAATCACTTCTTTCTTCGAGAATTTCTCGATTTTCTTATTAGCAAATCAATTTTTGATTTATTTCGTTTTTTGGATGGTTATAACTAAGCGGATTTAATATTGAAATATAAATACAGAAAATATTTGTATATGATTTATGTAAAACTAGGTTTAACAATAAGCTTAATAAAATAGCAAGATGTGAGTGAAATAGCCATAAAAATATTGTAATTACCTATTGTTCGGACTTAGCTGTAGTTCTTAGGAAAATGTGCACAAATTATTCGGTAATATAGTTCAAACTAACCCAAACTAACCCTACTGGTTTTGTTCTCAGATTGAGAGATGACATTAATAGGCCGAAAAGTTAATAATTTAATTTAACCTTCCTTGCATAAAAATACATAAGACCACAATTTAACGAAAAATTTAATGAATATTGTACATATAACCACAGAAACTTAGCAAACATAAAATGGAAACAATCTATGAAGTAAAAAACAACTGATTTGATACGTTACAAAAGACATAAATGAAACATCTATTAGCCTTTAATTATATCTGTAATTAGGCTGCAAACATATCAGAAAATTAGACAAAGCAGCGATCTCGCCGATTCTACAATTGCCTTATCAAAGGTTCTGATATTGAAAAAGACGATTTAGCTAGGACACTGCTGGCAGGTCAACATTTCATGAAATTTGTATAAAGAATCCTTTTTCACGAAGATAAATGGCATGTTTGAATTTTGTGTATGATCTTCTACTAAGGCCGTACAATAAACTCAATTCCTTTTTAAACAGCGCTTAAACATTTCATCTCTGCCTGGTTCAAACGAATCTGCTAATGTTCTTTCTGTAATATCTTCCTAAGCTTCTGCACCAAGTTCATTGGAAAACGTTTGAACCTGCCCAATGTCGAGTCAGTATCTCTATATAGGTAGTCCTCTATTATTTTAGACACTATTATACATTTACACTTTTTGTCGGTTATCTTTCTGTTGTTTTTTGGTTCAAAATAAATGATTCAAATCTTCGTTCCTTAGTATTAAATTATCGAGATATGAATAAATTAATTAACGTGAAACGCAGGCGGAAGATCTCTTGCACGTAGACTACCACTCTGGGCCCATTGTGTGTCCACTTACATACCAATTTAGTCCGGTAGCTCATTTTCCCTAGCGAAGGCACGCTGCTTCATCGGCTGGATATTTTCTACGTCCTTTAGGTTCAATACGCAGCTTTCTAAGTACACATATCTTATTCTATAGCCAATATTGAAAGTCGACAAGAATATGAGTGGATGATTCTTCGTCCTTCAAACCACACCTACATTCTGGATCTTCCACGTACAACGGAGAGCCCTACTACAGATTTTATGTCCTGCCTCTTCAGAGCCAGAAAGGTCCTCACCCTACAAGGCGCTGGGTAGCGTCACCTCATTTCTGGAATAATCCACTATAGATCCTTGGCTCACGTATTCATTGCATTCCTTAGGATGGCGGCTGCCGCACTGTAGGATACACCTATTACAGGCTCAGAGACCCTGTCGTGCCAGACAAACAGCCACCTGGTGCAAAATTGATGCTAACATGCCCGATCAAGACCGAGGGGTGATTCACTTCTCGCAATACTGTCACAAATTCACTCGCAATCGCCGAAATCACTATCGCAATCATTCGCAGTCGCTTCGCAATCGACGCAATCGCTTCGCAATCATCGCAATCGCTTCGCAATCCCCCGAAATCGATTCGCAATCCACGCAATCCTTCGCAATCCTATCGCAATCCATTCGCAATCGCTCATAATCCACAAAAATTTTCGTTAAAATAGATGATATAAAGTACCAAAGGAGCGGCTACGTGCTAACTGGGTATAGTATTTGTCATAAACACGTATAAAAACCGTTAGGTATTTTTCTCGGTATTTTTAGGGTACGCGTTTGTTGACAACAATTGAATTCATTGTCGTCAATAATACAGGGTGTTATTTAAGTACATAGCCAAACCTCAGGAGATAATTCCTTGAGTGATTTTAAGATAAACATATAAACATATTTCCGCACTGTTTCCAAGATACAGGATGTCAAACTTAAAAAAAATAGTTTTTTTTTGTAAAAATCTTAATAAGATTCTTTTGGTCGATTTTGTTAAAATTCGGCAGTAGTATTTACATTACAAGGAGCTAATTTAGTAGTATTAAGTAGTGGTGTTTATTTTTTCCCTAAAGAGTAAGAAAGATACGAAAATAATTCAAGGGACAAAAAAGTTGTATTTTTAGTTCCTTAATCCGAAATAAATACCAAAATTAGAAAGAAGTCAACGGCGTACACTACCGTTTTTTTTTTGAACTTGAACACTCTGTATTTTGGAAACAATGCATTTCCGGACCTATGTTTATATACACTTTTCGTCCTAAAATCACTCAAAGAGTGAACTTTGGCCGCGTACTTAAATAACATCCTGTATAATACCAGTTCGTATACAGAGTATCCCTTATACACTGCTAGCTATCTGACATGAACTATACTGAACTGGCATTGGAGTGGGAAATCTATACAGGGTGAAACAAATTTGCTTCTCACCATTAGGATCTCGGAAACCATAAGAGATGCGAAGTCTGTTATATGGGGGGGCAAAGTTGCGCAATTTAGGGGTCATCGACATGTCGTTCAGAAATTTAGAAAATTGTAGTCGATATCCGGAGATATTCGTAGTAAACCGAAAAGCAGCTATTTAATTTTTATTTTTCCTGACTTTATTTGAAGATATAATATAACACGAATTTAACATTATTATTTGTTTATAAGATGGCAGTATCAAATTTTAATCTGACGTTTCGTGTCCGGGCCCCCATCATCAACTTCATTTCTTTAAATACGGACTTTTTATTAATTTTTTCTATTTAATTTTTTAGAAGCTTTTGTTCTCCCAAAACCAACGATGTATCACACTTACTAATAAATCAACAAATCTAGATTTTTTCCATAAGAAATAATGTGTCAGGCAGAGAGAGGGCAATCTCGAGGGCAATCTTTTCTGACTCGATTTCACTTATGAGAATATTTGTTACCGCTATTGGACAAGTATGATACATCGTTGGTTTTGGGAAACCAAAGGCTTCTAAAAATGAAATAAAAAACACAGGTCCGTATTTAAAAAAAAAGTTGTTGAAATGCAAGATTGCAAATATGATACTACCGTCTTGTAAAGGAAAAAAAATGGCAACCAACAATAATGTTAAATTCATTTTATATTATCTCTTTAAATAAAGTCAGAACAAAATTAAAATAAAATAGCTGATTTTCGGCTTATTACGAATATCTTTGGAGGTAGTCGGAATTTTGTAAAATTCTCAACGGCATATCAATGACTTTTAAATTGCGCAATTTTGTCCCGATTTAACATAGGTACTTCGTATCTCTTATGGTTTTCGAGATCCTAATGGTGAGAAAATAGTTTGTTTCACTCTGTATTGCAGAAAAAATAAATTTGACGTTTCATTTAAAATTTGACATTTGGCTATGATGGTAGAGAAAAATCTGAATGAGTGGCAACACTGCCGATTTCATTTTGAAATCAGAAACTTCCAGGGGAGATCTTAATTTTGTCGCAAAAGAATTTGTGGTTTCCAAATAAAACAGGGGTTTCCAAACTTATGCCACACTCTGTATATGTTCCACTACTACATAAATAAATCTGACGAATATTTAGTAAGACATTAATTTGTTAATCCCACTCGACTTTCCACTGATCCACCCCTGTATGAGAAATTCCAGCACCATCAGTTTTAAATTTTTAATTAAGTAAACGATATTGTTGCGAGAAAAACCTACATATCGATTTTTATAAAGATATCTGAAATACATAATTTAAACTCGGTTTTAAAGATCATAGATAATAGTATATTATGATATAAGTGTATAAGAGGGCCTTTAAAGCACGCGCGACATATTTCAAACAAGACGCGCAGCGGAGTGTTTTGTAAGTCGCAAGGGCTTTAAAGGCCTCTTATACACGTATATCATACGCTATTTTTTATTACGAATACATCATAATCTCAAAAATGTTTTAAATATTAAACTTTAGGGATATATTGACGAATATATTAATCTGTCACATTTGACATGATCAAATGTTTCTATAGCAACCTCTAAAAAAGTAGGCGCATCATAAACATTATTTTAAGCACGCTGCAGCGTGCGATAATGGTTGATTATGATGCATGCGTAATAAAAAAATTATAATATGGCCTCCAAAATATTTTTTATATGTACCGAACCGAGGTATGAACACAGAAGTGCAAATGCGTAAAAATAGTTTTTATTTAATATCCTTAATATCTTAACTATGAATATGAATCCGAGTATGAATCTCGGTATGAATCAAGAGATAGAGAGGCAAACGGTAAACGAGGAAGACAGACAAGATATTGACAATGAAAATAATGCATTTGAGGATTTATAAGGTATTACTGAGTTAAATATTAAGGAGCAAAAAGAAACAAAAGGAAGATCGTTCTTTTCTAGGTGTTAAAGTCAACAAAGAAATGCTAGTAATGAAACCCACTCGTTTATTGGCTCTTTTCTAACAAGTTATGAAGACTTTCAAGCGAATGGGGAGGTTCCTTCAAAAACAAAAATAAGAAGTAAAAGGAAGATAAAATATCAACAAAGGCTCTATTGATATACGTTTGGAAAATTATTATGCAGTATGTTATTTACGGACATGGTACATTGGTAGAGTTGTAGAGGATGGATTGATAAGAGCTCCAACAAAATTAAATTCCTTAGAGTCGTCCCTCGACACCTATTTGGCCAAAAGAGAAAAATGAAAACATTCAAATAGTGGAAAATAAGTTCACATTTTATGAGCCAATACCACTACTACAAAATGAGTATTTTTATCTAAAACGGCATCAAAAATTAGAAATCGAACAGAAATTTAAGGCTGCAAAAAATGTCTTCAAAGATTATTTGTAATTAAATGCACAAGTTCCTATTTCTGATTTTGGCTGTTTTTCTGACGTGCTATTTTTGAACTAGACCATTTTAAAGTTAATTTATTGAGGTCAATTTTGCGTATTGGGGTCATACTTACCTATGTTTTAAAGTTTTTTTGTATTTTTTGAAATTAATTTTTTTAATATTTGTATCTATTTTGCATTAAAGCACAGTCTAATCCAAATAAGCTATGTTTTTTCTGTTTATCTTATAATAAATTTGAAACAAACAACTGAGCATCAAAAAGCAGTGAAATAGGACACCCTGTATACCGGGTGACCGCGAGATTACTAACCAGGCGTTTTATTTAATTATACAAAAAGATATCAATACGAAATATGGTTATTTTAACCATACCGGACAGATTTTTGCGATATATTAACTATTAAACTACTAAAACTTTCACTTTCAGTTTACCTGTAGGTAATCAGGAAATGTTTAAATTTGACACTTAACCAGCATCCACTTAAATAATTTCAGTAGCACGTCCTGTATCCCAAACTATCATAGATAGGTATAGGGAGGGTTACATGACTTAGATTTTGATGAATAGGTAAAATCGTAATTTCTAATGACGCTAAAATCGCCTGATCAGTGGTCAGTATAATCTCGAGGTCACCCGGTATACCTATATAATTTTTTAACCAAAACATTCAAGAGATTTCCAAACGGCCACAAATAAGCTATTTCATTTTGATGTTACCTAAAATTATCCTGTTCTCAAAGTTGTAATAAACATGAATCCATTGCCAGAACAATGTCTCTGTGCTCATTGGTTTGATTCATAATAATTAACAAAATGTAATAGAAAAACTACCCTAGAACTTTTGTATTTCTTTTTTAATTTTTAGGATAGCTTTTAATTGGGGCTCAAAATTTGAACGTGGTTGATAATGTAAAATATTTTATCTCTATTAATGATTTTTGTTTAATCAAAGTCCATGTTTTAACAATTCTAATTTCTATATTTTCATACTGAAGAATATTTCTAGTTGCCATAATAAACCTACCTATAGTTCTCTAAACCCGAGCGTAAAACTAAGTATACGTTTTGCAATTTGCAAGACACTTTAAAAGAACATGAAAACGCTTTCGCAATCTTTAGAAATCCCTCGCAATCTTTGTAAATCTTTCGCAATCCTTTGGGAGTCTTTCGCAATCCTTGGGAGTTCTTCGCAATCCTTGGAATTCTCTCGCAATCCGTCGCAATCTTTCGAAATCCCTCGCAATCTTTCGAAATCCCTCGCAATCTTTCGAAATCCCTCGCAGTCCCTTACTTTTCGCAATCTTGTCACAAATTTTACCCTAGTGACTACCCCCTCGATCAAGACTTCCAAGCCTTCCCTATACTTAGACCCCAGCGTATAATTGAGTTTATCAGACTAGTTGTCGTAGATCTAGATATCCTGCCCTCCGAAAGCTCTTAGCAAGATCGTATGCATCACAGCTTGAAACACGGTTGCCTAATTTCCAAGGGCGGAAGCAAATCTCGTCCCTATGGTTTCTCAACATGCCCGCTCCAGTACCATTATTCGTTTTGGATTACACTAACCGGACTTGGGCTGCGATCCGGCCAGTACGTTGTCCGCCCTCATTAAGAGTTCCAGATATTAATCAGCTGCCTCTCCTTGAGACTTTGATCTGTTTCTTCAGGCTGTTATTATCTGTATCCTGAGACCTCAAGGCCTCATACTTCAGGAATAGGTAGAGGGGTGAGCAACTATTTAGCCTCTCAAGACCCATGGTAGATACCGCCCTCATAGCACTTGTAATTCCCATGCATCAAGCCAATCTCTGAACTCTGTTTAACTTACACCCTAGACACACACAATACAAAAGGTATTGTATATTCTTTGACCATCGAATAGGCAGCAATTATTTGAAAGCCATTAAATTAAAATTAAATAATTATGGCTTTAAAATTACGTTTTTTAATGTCTTTTCAGTTTAATTTCTAATAGCGATACGTCTAAAACGCTTTAAGCTTATTCATTACTACATGATATATAAGGTTTTCAAAATTTTAAGCTCCTGAATTAGTCAAGGCGAAAAAGGTGTCGTTCGTTCGTTTCAGCCTTTAAACGTCCACTGCTGGACATAGGCCTCCTCCATCTCCCTCCACGTCGATCGGTCTTGAGCTGGTTGCAACCAGTTTCTCTCGGCCAGACTCTGCAGATCGTCCAGCCATCTCTACCAATACTTCTCTTCGATTTTCTGGGTCTCCACTGCATTATTTTCTTGGTCCATTTGACGTCATCTCGGGCTACATGACTCGCCCATCGCCACTTTGGTCTAGCAATTCGGTCTATTATATCAGTAGCTTTGGTGCGTATACGAATTTCCGGTACCATTATTCGTTTTGGATTACACTAACCGGACTTGGGCTGCGATCCGGCCAGTACGTTGTCCGCCCTCTTTCCATTGCCCTCTGGTAGACTCCTAAACGTCTTGTGCTGTTGCCTGCGAGTATTGCTGTTTCCAGACCATAAGTTGCGACGGGAAGAATGCACGCGTCGTACACTTTTCTTTTGAGATGATGGGGATTTTTCGATCATTTAGAATGTAATTCAGCTTGCCAAAGGCTGTCCATGTCAAGTCAATTCTTCTCGTGACTTCTGCTGTTTGGTTATCGCGACCTAGTTTAATGTTGTGCCCTAGGTAAGTGTATTGTCCCACGGTCTCTAAGGGGTAATTATCTAATATTATTTGTACGTTATCGGGTGACAGTATTTTGGTTTTCTGGAAATTCATCCTTAGGCCGATATCTTGGGAAGCCTGTTTGAGTTCGTTTAGCATTTACGCAAGTTCGCTTGCGTCTTGGCTCATAAGTACAATATTATCCGCAAATCTAAGATGACGCAGGTATTTTCCGTTAATACATATACCTTTGCATTAAAATCGCCGGTGATGATGGTGTATTTTGATTTTTCTGCGCCTTTAGCCTTTAGCTTTAGCTGTTCCGAGATCTTCATAGAAATGTTCACATTCATCCTCTGTTGATGCACTAGTAGGGGCAAATCCTTGTATGATTTGCATGTAATATAATAATATTGTCCTGCTTGAAAAATAGTATATTATTTTATATGGAGGAAAAGTGATACTTTTCATGGCGCGCTCGTGTTTAACAGCCGAACGGAGTGAGGCTGGTAATAGAGAGCAAGCCATGAAAAGTAACTTTTCCTCCAAATAAAATATGCTGTTTTTTCTTCAAATGTCGACAAATTAATGCAAAACATCTCTTTTTAATAATAATAATATCTAATTATTATTAAAGATAAATGGGTTCGCAAGGCGGCTTAGACCACGGTCGTAGGTGGCCTTGCTTAGACCGGTGTCGATGAATTTAACATAAAGCTGTCAGTGGACACTGTCAACAATAATTATTTTTTTA
>JAEQML010066485.1:0-19950 GCA_016904865.1 Pissodes strobi | reverse complement strand
TGGGAAATGCGGCGCACGAACAAGCCTATAATGCAGTGCAAGAACTGCCAACAGTATGGCCATGCGAGAACCTACTGTAATAGGCATGTGGCATGCAGTAAATGTGCGCAACAGCATGATATTATCCACTGTACTAGCAACGTTACTAAGTGTGTAAACTGCGGGGGCCCCCACCGGTCAATAGCCGAGGGCTGCCCAGTATACACCTACAAATTAAATCTTCTTCAGTCACAGATAAGCAGCAGAGAGTTAAATAAACCTGCATTCAAACCGGCTCCACCCCCGGTAAATCCGGCGTGGAAAAAACAAAACATCACAAAGGCAGCAGTGGGCCAGCGAAGAGGCTCAGGCCAAAGCAATGGCCCCCTTCAAGTACGCGAAGAAGAGGACTTCGAGAGGCAGTTCCCCCCCCCTAAGAGGCATCCAAAAAAGCGACGAAAGACAGCACAGCAGAGCTACTAAGGTTAGTGATGCTACAAATACATCAACAAATATGACTGCCAATTTTTCAAACCTAAATAATATTGTTGCAAAAATAAATAACTTGATAAATGTAGACGAAATGTTCCGCGCTTTAACGGAATATGCAGCAATGTTAGAAGCGTGTCGTGGCGACCGTATGTCATTAATGCAAGCCTCGATACGTTTCTTTACTGTAGAGTTCACTAAATATAACATTTAAATGTCATCATGCTCAACGTCGCAAGTTGGAATTGCAACGGCATCAGGTCCAAAATGGGCGAGTTTAGAAATTTTATGTATACTACCAATTTCCAGATTGTTTTTCTACTTGAAACTAATATAGACCAAAATTTCACCCTCAAAATTAGGGGATATAGAGTTGAGCGGTTTGATAGGCCTGATCGACGTGGAGGAGGTGTGTCCTGTCTGATACATAGGTCACTCAATTACAAAAGAGTACGTGACATAAGAACGGCCATTGAACATGTCACGATAGAGATCGAAGGCGATCTCCGTATCAGCGGGGCATACGCGCATCCACGTCTCCGCCTCTTAGAAAACGACCTCCTGGCACTTCTACCGCCAAATAGAATATCATTGGTGATCGGAGACCTCAACGCAACCCACGTTGAGTGGGGAGGTATTACGAACACCAAGGGTAGATTATTGAGGGGAATAATCGAAAACAACCTGGAAATTTCCTTCTATAGAACACCAAATCCTACATTCATCCGACATGCCTCCTTCCTGGATGTTGCCATTATCCGGGGGGCAATAAGGGCCTCGCAGCTCCAGGAAATGGATACGTTGAACTCGGATCACCTCCCGGTCAAGATTAGACTGTACCGCAGGGTCCCTGTAATAAACGACACCATCGTTTCGTACAGAAATGTTGACTGGAATCTGTTCCGAGCGAGACTAAACGAGGCAACTGTTATCCCCCGGCAGATGGAGACAATCCAGGAACTCGAAACCGAGGTAAACACACTAACATCCAATATCCAGCGCATCCGTGATGCTACCTGTCCAAGAAGAGTCATTCGCGCAAGGACTGAATCCCTTCCCGATAATATCCTGGAATCAATCTCTCTCCGAAACAGGTTTCGACGCATTTGGCAGAGAAACAGGGCTAGGGTCGACTTAGCCCGGGTTAACGAGCTCACGGAATCAATAAGGGTACAGATCCGTGATCACAGGAACAAATCGTGGCTTGATTATATTAACAGCATAAGCAGGAAGGACGGATCACTGTGGAAGCTCGCTAGGAAGGTGCGCGGAGGCTCTGCAGATGCTTCAGAACTAAGGCATAATGGCCTAGATATCTACGATGATTTGGGCATAGCAGAAGCCTTCGCGGGCTACCTGGAGGGAGTCTACAGTGAGATGCCCAACACGACACCTGAGCACGACCTGATCACGGATCAGGTTGGACTCTTTAAAAACCGAAAGTACCCTATTGCTCCTAGAACGCTCGAGAAGCTTTGGGTCAGCCCTGCCGAGATCCGTAAAATTCTCCACCAACTGCCGAGAAACAAAGCGCCCGGCCCGGATACAATTCCGTACATAGTCCTAAAAAACATCCCTAATAAAACTCTCATCCATTATATGCATATAATTAACGCGATAATACGGCTGCAACATTTCCCTTCATCCTGGAAGAAAGCGTGCATAATCCTGTTCCCTAAACCCGGCAAGGACTTGAGGCAACCGGCATCATACCGGCCGATCTCGCTTCTCGACACGCTCGGAAAAATTGCCGAAAAAACTCCTCTTGCAGCGGATCAACAGGGCGGTGGAAAAGCTGCACATAATTCCGCAGGAGCAGTTCGGTTTTCGCGGAGGGCCTGGTACCACCATGCTCGCCGCGAAAATCGCAACTGGCATATATGAAAGCTTCAATCAGAGGCAAACCACCGCGATGTTGCTCCTCGACATAGAGAAGGCGTTCGACAAGGTTTGGCACGATAGGCTATTGCATAAACTTTACGTGAAGCTTTGTTTATATAGGGAAATAGTTATTCAACCTCGAACTGAAAAAAGGCCTCATCGCTAGATGGCGTCCGGCCTGAAATGTGCCCATTCTTAAATTTCAAGAAATTACTACGCCTACTACGAGAGACGTTGCAAGGAGGGAGTTCCTACATTTCTATTGGTGCATTCCCAAGGGCTGTTACCTGGCGGCGAATATCTCATTGTTTATTTTTATATTTTCCGCCATTGTTCAAGTTGAAGAAGCTACTTTGTAAAATGTTTGTGTTTGGGTTGTAATTATTAATTTTGGGCTGAGTAAATTGCGATTATCTATCTACGTTTTTTTTCTAGGTAAGTACAAAAGTACCCACTTCCTTTGTTTTGTAGTTTTTGTCGGAAAGAGTATTGCAATAGCAGTTTCGAAGTTTAATAAACAGAACAGGTTTAATTAAATACGATGAACATTTTTATAATAATCATATATATGTAGACAGGGATAGGGTAAATCTTTAAATCTACTTTTTTATATTCATCAGTATGCTTTCTCATAATATTAACGTTTATTTTGTACGTAAGTACATATACACAGATGTTGCACGTCTAGGTGTCTATGAACAGTTTTGTATAGTTAATTAATTGATTGATAGGCATGTATAAGGAAGGATGACAAATGTATGGAATTAATATTGAATTTAATTAATAGCATATTATGATATAAGTGTATAAGAGCACTTTTAAAGCATGCGCGTTTAGATTTCTTTAAATTTACTTTTTTGGGTTGTTCCACATTTGTATTTTTTTAATTGTGTCAGTTTTTGACAAACAAATTCTTTACAAACTAAGTCAAAATTACATTAGATTTTAATTTGTTTCAGATAACGTCTATTTTGAGAGCATCAATTTGTAAAGGAACATCCCCCAGGCGAGAAAGCTTTCTTTGATCGCTATGCCTACAAAGTATGTCTTCGTCATTGGTGCCAAATATTTTCCCATTAAATGTGGTTCAAGAAATCTGAGCAGTTAAATTTTTAAAGACTGCTGTTTGTGTACTTGGGTACTCTTTACTTCACCTGATCAATACATCCCTTACAATGCCTAGAACAAATGAACCAGAAAAATATATTGACCCATTAATTTATTATCGGTAATAGACAAAATTCTGGAAATTGTGGTATGAACAACTGCGACAGTTTCTAGAGGTAAACAAATTGTTATTTAAAGGTCAGTCGGGTTTTTGGGAAAAACATTCGTGCGAATCAGCATTACAGGATGTCTGTTCGAAATGGTGTTCATATGTTCATGATGGAAATGTTGTCCTGAGCGTTTTCATTGACCTTCAGCTTGCGTTTGAGACCATCAATAGGAGAAGACTTATCCACAAACTACAGGCCTACAGAATTACAAACAGTGCACTTATTTGGTTCACTGACCACCTGGAGGATCGCTTCCAAGTGACTAGAGTGAATAATGTGTCCTCAAATCTGGTTGATAGTGAGATAGATGTGCCACAGGGTAGTGTTCTGAGCCCCCTTTTGTTTGTGCTATATGTCAATGACCTAGACCGAGTTTTAAATGATATGTTTCTAAGTTTGTTTGTGGACGATATGTTGATCTGTGTTTGCGGGAAGGATTTTAATCAGGTAGTAGATACTATGAAATCAAAACTTGACATCCTTTATAACTCGTGTGTAAATAGGCTTAGGTTAAAAAAAAAGACAAAGTACATGTTTTTTTTGGCTCTAAGCAGAATTGTAATAGATGTCTAGAAAATAATTATTGGATTAAGATAGATATCTAATAGCCTATTTGAAAATGCATCTAGTAATATTTAGGGGTTGTCTTGGATTCTCAGCTTAATTTTTCGTTACATGTAGATCATATTAGAAAAAAAAATTGGAAAAGATAGAATTTTTTAGGAGAATAGCTGAGATTCTTAGACACTGGGGTCGTGTTCTTATATATAATACCATTATATATCCGCATTTCAATTACTGTTTTTCATTGTTGATATCAGGTAAAAAGGCTGATATACAAAGACTCCAGTTGCTACGAAATAAAGCTATGTGCACTATATTGTTCTGTACACCTTATACTTACTCCCATTAATTTGATGGTAAAGCCGCTTAGATGGCTTTCAATACAGCAAAGCGTAGAGATGTCCAATGTACTATTTAGTTTTAAAACAAAAAATCAATTATTGCCCGGATAAGCTGGTTTGGAGGTGATTCATGTTTATCCCACCGGGAATTCATAATTAGTGTTTTATTAAGGACTTTAATATATAAACAATGTAAGTCGTATTCAAAATGCGAATTGACGTTATAATTTTTTTATTCACTATCCACTTTTATTGACGGAGTAAAAACAACATTTTAATATTACTCCAAGAGTTATTTTTAGTTACTTAGTATTCGAAAAAGTTGTTTGCAGTTTTTTTTAACTGGAACATAAAACTTTAAATGTATATTATATAATTGTATTTTTCCAATTTACTACAATTAAGGATTTTTTCCCAGTGTAAAAAAGTAATATTTTTCTAGCGAGTTTGAATTTTTTAAATTAAAAAGTATCTTTTATGGACCAATATTGTTTGGCAGGAAACATTGATACATCAGTTTATCACAATAGCTATATTAGCAACTTCTGATTGAAAAATAGCAAAAATAATTATGGTTTCAAATTTCCTTAACTGGTGATTAATTGTAACTTATAATATACAAGAAAGTTATTTTAAGAACATGTATAACTTTACAAGTTTGATAGGCAATAACACAAAACTTTGATATGAAAAAATTTGGCATCTAAGATAAAATAAATGAATTATTTCAAAGGGAAATAATACAAGTGAACATAAAATGATCAGTTGAAAATAAGGGATGAATCAAACCAGAAGTTGCCCGAAACAGCACACTACTCTCGATGCTTATTTTTTATCTTATATACTTGTTCTTTAGTTTTAAGGGTTGTATAGGTTGATGTGTTTTATCAATTGAATTGTTTAATTTTCGAGTAAATATAGTTTTACTCGGATGTTGTTTATTTCACTATCCTAAATCCGAATTTTTTCAGAAATTATTTACTTGATTATAGCGAATAACCTACAGTATATATTTTGAAGAGTACATTTATATTAATTTAATTTGATTGTCAATTATGTAATAATAATAATAATGGCTATAAGCGATTGAAAGTTTTGAACATTGGCTGTTGGCCTGGAGCAATATTATATGTACCGATACATAAATTAGTATTAATATATGCTGAACTCATATTAAATAAAGACTTATCCAAGGTAAGAGTTTTGATTTCAGTTTTTAAACACCTTATTTCTTATCTCCCCCTCTTTTGCAAAAATAATGAAATTTAATAAAATAAAAATATTTAATTTTATTATTAATCTCCAAATAACAAGACATTTTAATCAATAATTTGATAAATACATGTTTCTGGTGCATTAAAGCATAACATTGCAGAAAATGT
The DNA here is from genome assembly GCA_016904865.1 of Pissodes strobi. Classification (NCBI taxonomy): domain Eukaryota; kingdom Metazoa; phylum Arthropoda; class Insecta; order Coleoptera; family Curculionidae; genus Pissodes; species Pissodes strobi. The sequence goes on along the minus strand of JAEQML010066485.1, from coordinate 14,037 downwards.
TTAATTGTCTTCTTTCTATAAAAAGAAAAAATACATGAAATAACTATACCTACCTACTATTGGAACTAAATTTAATTTTTATCTTTTTTTCTCTATAAACATTGCATGTTTAAAAATTGTGATACCTTCTTACTTTTTGACTAATAATAGGAAACGAATAATCAATTTTTATATATATAATTTTTTTTATAGTTTAATAATATGTTTTTAATGTTCCTAATTTTGAATGCGTTAAAATATCCAGTTTATATTGTAAAATTTTACTTATATCAAGTCAAAACGTTTTACATTTAGCAAATAGGATTTTATTATTGTTCATTATTTTCCCATTTTTTAATGGCATATGCAAATCTATTTTCTTCGACTACTGCACCAATTCAATTAGGCATATAAGAATAAAATAGAAACTAGCAAAGAAATTGACACAAAAATCAATGTGTTAAAAATGCTAAAAACCATTTTCTCAAACATAAAATAAATTCAATTGAAAAGTCAAGATTGGAGAAGCAGTATTGGAAATTTCATTTTGTGTGTTAAAATTAAACTGATAAAACCGGTTCTAGCCACTTAGCCTTGGCTGAAGATCATTTCTTGGAAATCTACGGCTCCGCGAATATAATATTGTATTCCCCTTTCTACCCCTTCCTTTTCGTATGTAGGGTAAACATTGCACGTGTTCTCATTCATAAATACTGTTTTTGGTGCCAGCCACTGGGGGCAGCACCTCTCCACAGGCCCCGTTGAACGACTTTCTTCTTATAAAGACAATGCGTGAAGTATGGCCTACCATTACACATGACCGCCCTAGTCGAGTCATACCTTGCCGGACGCACCTTCGTAACGCGGGTCGGGAAGCAAATGTCTGCTTCCAGACATATTCTTGCCGGAGTACCACAGGGAACCGTTTTATCGCCGCAACTATTCAATCAATTTATAGCTGATTTTCCGTCAAATCCGAATACCCGTATTGCCCTCTATGCAGATGATACTGCAATTTATTCCATATCTCCTCAAGCAGAAGTGGCAAAACAAAACAGATCTAATCACATCGACACTCTTACTTCATACTACAAAAAATGGAAAATTACTCTAAACGCTAACAAAACAGAACTGATCATTATCACACGTAAACGTAAAGACACAATAGTTACACCTCTCACCATACAAAATACACAAATACACCCCAAAAGGGCAGTCAAGTATCTTGGAATAACCTTTGACTCAAGGCTTGACTTCGACAAACACATCGCGGCAATTAAAGCGAAAAATATGGCCATTAAACAGAGCCTAAACATACTAATTACCCCCAGATCCTACCTAAGCCCTGCAAACAAGCTCATAGTTTATAAATCAATTATCAGGCCCGCACTCCTGTATGGAGCCCCAGTTTGGTGTTCCGTGGCCAAATCGCAGAAAAGGCACATTCAAGTCATACAAAATAATTATCTCCGCGCTGCCTTCTCTGTTTCGCTACGCGACAGAGTACGGGTCGATGACCTGCATGCGTGGGCGGATATAGAATATGTCGATGAGCATATAGATCACCTCGCATGCAGATTTTTCGAGACCGGAATACGAGGATCGCCATTAACAGCGTATATAGCCAATGAAAGATTTGATCCGGAACACCGAACACCCCACGGGACAATATACAGGAATACCACATTATTCTATAGCGAGTTAAGGCCTCCCTAAAGGTAGGATATACACTTGAACATCTATACATCACCATAGATAAATATTAAGATACATCACACATAGCACATAACACAAACATAATACAATACACGAACCTTAAAAATATAATCATTTGCTCCAAACAGCACGCTAGAAGCGCTACAGCGATACCAGAGGCAATTGTTGTCTCTGGCGATACTCGTCTTGTGGCAGGGCCGACATCTAACGAGGTCCCGCTGCTTGGCACGCGACGGCTCAATCGGGCTTCAGTCGGGCTTGCTCCCACCCGCATAATGATATTAGATGCTCATCGCACAGCGTTAACGATACTGCCAACCATAACAGTAAAGTATAGAAATGCGAATACACGTTAGTATGCACTCATACTGACCGTAACATGAGTCTACGAAAGAGCATGATATATAGGGCGTGCCTAAAGTACCATAAGCAGCTAACAAAATTAGGTTTAGCTACACCAAACTAGCAGCCTCATCGACCGACGTTAGGACGCGGAGAGGAGGCTTGCTAGATGATCACGAAACAAGTAATACAGACATAAACATATCACTACACGCCACAGAAGCATCCGTGGTTCCGCAGCCGCTATCGTAAAGCTTGCGTATTTAACATCTGGTGCTAGCAATCCCAAACAACTGGATGTAGATTTGTGGTATCACATACCGCAAATTAAACAGATAATTATTGTACATAGCTTGTAAATATGTAGTATAGTGTAAATGTTTAAATGTTGTAAATATTGTACATAGTGTACATAATACTCGTTGTTTTGTAAATAACGTCCTAACCATAAAAACGAGAAGTAGGGTTTTTTCTTAATCTTTTCCCTACATAAAAAATAGAGCAAACCAAAACCCTGCAAGCGTAAGCAAACCACACATTAACAAAATGTTATCACTAACTGGCAGCCATTTTGAAGGGATAAATCCCATGTAAAATACAAAGTAAAGTAGCATCACTAATCTAGTGCGGAATAACAGGGCATACACCTCGCCCCCTCCAGATAGGTGTTGCGACACACGGGTCTCACGCTGCAGAAACAGCTTGAGGATTGAAATCCGCCACACGCTTAAAAATATCATGTTATGTAGTACTTATGATATGTAGATACTGAAAGAAAAAATAAATGTTGATTGATTGATTGATTGATTGATTGAATACGGGCCCCAACGCTGAACCTTGAGATATCCTGTATGCACATCGGATTCTCGAGACCTGTCTCGCTCAAGTGATACCTGCTGTGTCCTTCTCGAAAGATAAGACATAGATATCCCCTTAAATTCATAATTTGGCTGTTCAATTTGTTGGATGCCGAAGGGATTTGTAGCTTACGTAGGATCGGTTAACGCAGGCGAGAAGAGATGATAAAGATGACTTTTTCGAAAACGAAAACAATGTTTATTGAGTTAATGAATTTACACCCGACTAGCTAATTGTAATACGCATGTCTTTTCGTTTGAAGTATACTTCAACGAGCTGAGTTGTGAATTATTTATGTTTAGTATTGGTTATTTAATTTTGGCGTCTTAATGGGAGGCTAGATTAATTTATGTTACTCAGGGCTTAGTACACTTTCAGATTCAGATTCAGACATGCTTTATCATCATAAATATATGGCATTTTTGTAGACAAATCTTATTAAATTAGATAAGTATGTAACTAATGTAGAAAATAAAAATTTAAAAATAAAAGCTTAAAACTTATAACAGCACAAAAAGAAGTAAAAAAAAGAAAATTTTGTGTAAAACAATCAATTAAATAAACGGACGCCTAAACTCTATATAAAATAAAATAAAATAGAAAAAAAGCGAGAGAGTTTACTTCCAGCCATCTGCATCTGCAAAATACTCTTTCAAGCTATAAAATGCCCTAATTTTTAGGAGTGTTTTCATTGATCCTTTAACACTTATGAGAGTTCCTGCAGTTTTTATATGATCTCGTAGATGGTTAAATATTTTAATGCTTAAATAAATTAGGGAGTTCCTGGTTAATTCGTTTCTTAGAATGGGTCCTGGTTTATTACTATTTTGTCGGGTATTATGGTGCCTTTCAGGGCCAAAGTTGGCCAGATACATCTTAAATTCTTTATCTATTAGCATAGACAGCACAATGTCAATATCTTTAAGTCCTTGAATCAAGGCCTACATGTTTCTCTTGGGCCTACATACCTAATAGCCCTCCTCTGCAGGACAAAAACAGAGTTAAAAAGATATCGACTGCAGGAGCCCCAAAATGCAATTCCATACCTCAGATAACTCTCTACTAGGGAATAATAAACATTTCTGGCAGCCTCCAAGCCCAGCTCTTATCGTCAATGACCACTACAAGGAACCTATTACAGCTACTAATTTCTAAATGTTTATCGTTTATTACTATTTGGTCGGTACAAGTGAATTTGAAACTCAATAATTTAGTCTTATCAACATTTAAGGATAGAAGGTTAGCGTCACACCGTTGTTTAACCTTCATTAAGCCTACAGACACACTTCTCATCAGTGATTGCTGATCACAATCCGGCCATAAGATTGTTGTATCGTCAGCAAAGACTGTAAAATGTCCTCTAATGTTCAGAGAAGTCAAGTAATTGATGTACAATAGCAACAAAATAGGGCCGAGTACAGAAACCTGTGGAACTCCATGTTCAATTGAGCATGCATCGAACACAGTTTCTAAGGTTCTAACGATTTGTTTCCACCTGATAAGACGGATCTAACCCATTCCAGGGCAAGCACCCCTGAAACCATAGTTAAATAGTTTTCCGAGCAGTACTTCATGATTAACGCAATCAAATTCTTTTGAGAAATCACAAAACACCGCGGCGGCAGGGTATCCGCCATTCAGGCTCAAGAAAAGCTCCTCCAGGAGGGCAAATATCGCATCGCTCGTGCCTAAACTTTCCGGAAGCCAAACTGTCACTTACTTAACATCTTAATAATTTTGGATAGACAGGTAGCAGAGATATGGGTCTATAGTTGGCTGGATCATTTAATTCACTTCCTCTGAATAATGGTGTTAGAAATCTTGAGCTTATTCGGGAAAGTTGCAGTTTCAAAAGAGAGCTGAGGAGGTTAGGAACCCCAAAGCAACCAACCGGGACCTCTATAGCGAGGAGCTAAGTTGGCGTCTAAGGGACATGCCGAGGAAGTACCGGGCCTCCGATGAGCTGGAGTGACTAAGCGGCACTGTCAAGGGAAAACTCCTTGGTGGAATTCTACTCTGAAGAGCCTTAGGACACAGCTGAGGAGGCTCTTTAATAGGGCTAGACACAGCGGGGTGGATACTGACTGGGACCTATAGAAAGAGGCCTGGGGACAGTACAAAAGAGTGCTGAGAGGATCGCGAAGGAGTGCCTGGAGGGCCTACTGTGGAGGGGTATCCCAAGCCCCGGCCGCTGCTAGGCTCTGTAAGGTGCTGTCAAGGGATTCACTCGTCTAATTGGGCGGTGTCCGTAAGCCAGGTGGGGGCTATACGTTGTCACCGGCGGATACTCTGCACCAGCTACTGACCACACACTTCCCAGGCTCAACAGCCATGGGTCGTGGAGGTGATGGCGGGGCCGGGTTCAGCATTAGAGCTGACTATGGCACTGCCAAAAAGATGGTGACCTACAATAGGCTAAGGTGGGCGATCGAGACCTTCGCCCCGTTTAAGGCGGCAGGTGAGGATGGGGTCTTTCCAGCGCTGTTGCAGCGTGACGGAGGACTTCTTAGCATGCCGCTGATGGACCTTTTCAGGGCTTCTATCGCACACGGGTACGTGCCGGAGCTTTGGACGCACAGCAGAGTGGTGTTCATTCCCAAAGCGGGAAGGAACGACTATACCGATACGAAATCATATCGACCTATTTGTCTCACCAGCGTCTTGATGAAGACACTAGAGAGGCTGGTGGACCGATACCTTAGGAAGTGGGTGGCTCTAAGTGCCCCTCTGAGTCCGGAACAGCACGCATATCGAACGGGCAGGTCGGTGGACTCGGCTCTTCACCACCTGGTATCCAGGCTGGAGGAGGGGCTGGGAGGCGGACGGCTATCGGTGTGCGTGTTTTCCGATATTGAAGGAGCCTTCAATAACACAGCCGTGGGGTCGACCTGCCGATCGGTGGAGCGAACGGGGGTGGGTCCGGTCATAACGAGCTGGATCCGCTCCATGCTCACCGGGCGGAGGGTCGAGGCTAGACTGGAAGATGAGGTGGTTAGGGTTGAGTCATCGCGGGGATGTCCTCAGGGGGGGGGGTTCTGTCCCCCCTCCTGTGGTGCCTAGTGGACGAGATCCTACGTATCCTGAGAGTAGAGCATGGGGTCTATGCACGGGCCTATGCAGACGACGTCGTGATTATGGCACAAGGTACCGAGGTGAGAATATTGCAGAGGCTTCTGGAGGAAGCACTGACAAGGTTCTCACAGTGGTGTAGGGATAACGAACTCAGATCGAATCCCAGCAAGGTAGAGATGGTCATCTTTACCAGAAAAAGGAAGCTGGAAGTCTCTCCCAGCATTGCAGTGGAAGGGACCCCTCTTGTGGCGAAGAAATGCGTCAAGTATCTGGGTGTCTGGTTGGACTCCAAACTGACCTTTCATGCATCTATCGGTTGTTTGGTGGCCAGGATCCATGAAAATGGCATCCAGACTAGTGCTGGACAAATTACAGCGACTTGCATGCCTCTGCATCACCGGGGCTATGAGGACGGCACCCACAAGGGCCCTGGAGGTGCTGGTGTGGTTGCCCCCGTTGACGGACCAGGTGAGGAACGAGGCGCCAGGGCGGCCATGAGATTGGCTGACGTGGGGATGTGGAGGGACAATGGCTCCTGCTGGGGCCATTGTGGTCTATGGCGGGGCCTGTCTGGGGACCTAGCTATCCTGGGTATGCCAGGTGATGCGATGGTTCCTAAGATAGGCTTCCCCGAGGGGCTAAACTTTCTCTTCCTTACAATGGAGGACTGGACGGAGGGAAGGATGGGAACCAGGGATGGGCTACTCTGGTTCACAGACGGGTCCAGAATAGGAACACTTTCCAGAGCAGGTGCGTACTGTGAGGCTCTCGGGCGGGAATTATAAGCCTCGCTTGGCGAGCACACTACGGTTTTCCAAGCGGAAATTTTTGCGATCATGATGGGGGTCTGGGAGTCGTTAAGGCTCAATGTCGGTGGCAGGAGGATTTTCTTCTGCTCTGACAGCAAGGCCGCACTCATGGCGCTGAAGTCGGTCCGTACGCGCTCTCTGTTGGTGAGGGAGTGTAGAAGCTGTCTGATTGAACTTGCAAAGCGAAAAAAGGTTACGCTGATACTAAAACAGAGTTTTATCCACAATACCGAAACAGAATATTTGCACTCGACGCGCGTTTCGCTAACCATGTTAGCATCATCAGGAGATGATTAAAGTTATGATTAAAGTTATTAAGAGTTTTAATCATCTCCTGATGATGCTAACATGGTTAGCGAAACGCGCGTCGAGTGCAAATATTCTGTTTCGGTATTGTGGATAAAACTCTGTTTTAGTGCATGTTGCCGAAGGTTCCAAACCCCAACGTAGTTACGCTGATACTCGAGTGTACCGGGAAATGAGACAGCCGACGCCTTAGCCAGAGAAGGCTCCGCACGCGGATACTTGGGGCCTGACCCCTGTGTGGGGATCGCCCAGTGTGTCCGCGAAGGAGCTTTGGAGGCCTGGATGGAGGATAGGGCGGAGGAGGTATGGCGGACGGCTCCGGGGATGAGACAGACGAGGCTCATGATACATGGGCCTGCGAAGAGTCTCGCCAAGGGGCTGTTGTGCCTACCTAGGAAGGAGTGCAGGGCCCTGGTAGGATTCTACACCGGGCACTATAGGCATAGACGGCACCTGACCCTGCTGAGAATTGCAAAGGAGGCGGAGTGTAGATCGTGCATGGAGGACGACGAGACTTCATACCATCTACTTACGGAATGCCCCGCCTTTGCGTGGGCAAGATTCAGAATCTTTGGCGTGACGTCGATCGAGCCAGATTCAGTGCGTCGTGTTAGTCTGAAGGAGATGCGGGCTTTCTTAAGGAGGACCGGCATCCTGTAGGTTCTCTAATGCGGGCTGGGGGCACAACGGGTCCAATTGGTGGCCTAAGTGGAAGGCCCGCTAGGGGCCACCCCTTCCATACTGATACTGATACTGATGCCAGGGAGAGAATGACTGGTCTGGTAAACTGTCTAAAATTCTGATCGATAGCCCGTCAATCCCTTCTTTTATTTTTAACTTCATGTTAAAATTTCTTGATCTCATCGTGAGAGGAAAAATGAGTCCTGAATAGAAAGATTCCCAGTATAAAGGGAGAGTCTAGGGTTTAAGGTTACTCGTTATTTTCTTAGCCACAGAACAACAATATTGGTGAAATTTTACTCTTCATTTTGTTACTTCAGGAGGAGCACCCATGGGTGCTACTGCAACTTTATGGGACTCAAACTAGAGATGACCTCTCCAGAATTGGATTTGGCCGCCAGTTTAAAGTTCGAGTTATAGGTTCAGGACATTTAGGCGACCATATCTGTGTGTAGGCACATGGTAAGTGGATAAATGGATTTGGTGTGATACAAAGCCTGCCGGACTGAGGTGATGCGATGATCCACTCGAGAATTTATATTAAAGCATTTACTGACCGTTGCAAATTAGGGTTCATTATCGCTAGAATTGTTTATAGGTTTGTTTTGCAAGTTAACATAATATTTTTTAAGTTCAAGTTCAAACTTAGGGTAGGCTGGCAATTAGTTAGCATTTTATACATTTAAGTAGGTCACGATATTGCGGTTTCAGTATCAGAGAAAACGTGATAAAATTATTCAGCTTGATGCAATAACAAAAGGTGTATCATACGCTTAGAAATTATGAATTCGATACTGACTAATAATAATATATTTGGCTTCACAATTAATTTTTGTCATAAAACTGTTTAATTTCATCTTCCCTTAAAATTGCTTTCTACTATAAAGAGGTTAAAATATCGTTCAGCCAGTTTATTATCAAATATGTCACTGTCTGGGATCCTCAACAAATTCCCATTTACTAAAAGCCAATTGAATTAAACTTGGCTCTCATCCAGTCCTAAAATATATATAAGCGGACCGTTATGAATAATAATTGCCCATAAAGCATTCATGGATAAAATAACCATAATTGATATTTTTCCGTCGTGAACTACTTCTTGGCAAGCAAATTCCTGTTGTGCCTTAATGTGAAAATAATGAGCCACAACTCAAACTTATAATTGCTTGTTTTAGTCATTAAGGGTTTTCAAGTAATTTTAACGTGAGCATAATGTTCTTAGTAATGTATCAGTAAACAACAAGAGATAAGAAATTTATTTTTTAGGTTTGCTCAATGGTGGAAAATTGAAGTATTAATTTCGATAATAGATAGTTACGATACAAATGAAATAAGGGGATTATTGGTGGCATAAACATGTTTTCCAAAATATAAAAAAATTAGGAGCACCTCCTTTTACAGTCTAGGAGCAACACCGCAACCGCTTTAGGTTTGTAACAAGTAATTTGTTGAGTTTTATACAATACAGAAACCATTCTACACTTGGCAATATGCCAATTTAGTGAGATTAAATCAAAGATGTGTGGCCTGACACTTGTGGGTGGACATTTCTCTCAAAGAGATTTTACATGCTAGAACACATAAAATCGCTTAATATTGATGATTTTGAAATGCATCCGTAACTAAGTGGGAATTAGTCCTACCTTTTAGTATATTTACTGATTGTAATACTAAATAAATCTAAAAAATATTTATTAATTATTAAGTTTCTTTCAACTACGTTGTGCAAATATTCTGCTTCGGTATTGTGGATAAAACTCTGTTTTAAAGTTTCTTTCAGTTTAATTAATTAATTAACCAGAGCCAGTTCTCATCCATCCATACACACCAAACAAATTGAATTCCATGACCAAAATTTCCTTTTTAAGAAGTTCGCGCCAAACCCATTCGTCACCCCTTATATATATGTGGGTCATACTTAAATAAAACCCACGTTGTTCCGCCTCTGAGGCCTTTTCAAATGTGTAGGTTGGATGGCATCCAGCATTGCGTAAGGGCGAATTTTATTAGTGTTCCTTATCCCGAAGCCGTAAAATAACTTCCAGTTTAGTCTGGCCTTCTGGCATTCATTAAGGAATATTTACTATTGGAATGACTGTGCACAAGTCCTATTCTTTTCAAGTTTATGATGTCTACCCTCATTTGCTTTTATTCCTACAAAGCGTAGGATGACATTAAATATTATGGATCGAGGGGGAGCTTGGACCATTTCGATGTTTTAACTTGCCAGAAGATTTATCTGCTCAATGTAGCGTAAATTTGTCAAACAATTCATATCCAGACTTTATATTTTATATAAAATATCACAAATTATTGGCAAGTTCGAATAGTCACGTAGCATGCCCTAAATTGTGTAATATCTTAGTGTTACGAATCTAAAGCTTTCTGGCATTATATTATGTCTCAGCATCTGCAGCAACTAACCAGTACCCACCAACTTTTGAATTGTAAGTGTTTAATTTTAGGTGATTTTAATCTTCGTGACCTTGTTTTGAATGTCCATTGTACAACTATATGTGATTTTAAAAACTTTTTATCTTTTACAAGTTTTATCCAAATCAATAGTGTGCGTAATATTTTAAATGTTATATTAGATTTAGTTGTACAGGGCTCTTGGTTAATATCTCTGATTATCCATTGTTGCCTGCGGATCATTACCATCCTGCTCTTTCTGTTGAGGTTAATCTTATATTTAAAAGTGAAGAATGTAAGCTATTAAAAAATTAATTTAATTTCAAAAAGGCTAACTTTTAGCAAATGTATATGTTATTCAGAGCCAATAATTGGGAAAGTCTTTATGCCTGCAGTAATGTAAACGAATGTGTAGAAGAGTTTTACCAAATAGTAAATGGGATCTTTCTGGAATGTGTTCCAGTAACAACACAAGTAGGAAAAGTAATTCCTCTTTGGTTTAATGGCAAAATAATTAAAATGATTAAAAGCAAATAGTTTTAAGAAGTCAAAAGCTCAATTTTGGTGGAATAAATACAGAGAGATCAGGCAAAAAATCAAAACAAAAATTAAGAGGTCATATAGTGAATATTTAGAAAAGGTGGAATCGTTGACTGATTCTCAGCCAACGGTGGAATTAAGTCTTTACACTGATCCCAAATATTTTTGGTCATACGTTCGCTGTCAAAAAAAATGAATGTTATATACCTTCTCAAGTTTTCTATAATGACATGTCAGTAACTGGTACAAAAAGTATTGCTAACCTGTTTGCCCAATATTTTGGTTCAGTTTTTGTGAATGATACACATATGAATTTGAATGAGATGCCTCTTAAAAATTTCTTTTGTGATACCCTCCTTTCCATTCAAGAGATTAAAAATGAAGGGCAATAGATCTGTGGGACCTGATAGACTGCCGGGTTACATTATAAAGGGTGGTGGGGATCTGCTGGCTGAACCTCTTCGTCATATATTTAATATTGTCACGAATTGTATTTTTTATCTGTGATGACACGCCTTACTTAGCGAGTAGGAAAGTAACTCAGATTTAGGAACGCACTACGTCAAGTTGAGAAGACATAATAAAGGAGACACATCGATACAAACAGTAACAAGTTTATTTACAAACAAACTTAACAACGGTTAGACTGTATACTAATAAAGGCGTGTTTAAGATTATAGATGAATTAAGAGTTTACATTATACCCAGTTAATATGAAATGCATGTCTTCTCGAGGGAGGCTTAGTTCAAAGTTTGTCTAGCAAGCGACGTCACTATTTTATTTAATAAAGTTTATGTGAGCGGGTTGTCTTTTATTTAGGTATTTGTTCTGATATTTATAAGGGGTAAATCTTTTAAGGTTATCACAAATTGCTAAGGCACTTTCACTACTTTTTAAAACTCCCCAAAAACTATCCCTTTACTGGAAATTCTGATACTTCACAAATTCGACTCTCTCTTATACTTTTAGTAGCCCCCGAATGCCGTATACCTATGCATACGTTCACCCAGGTTAGGTAAGGACCTGACAACCTTATATCTGTGCATAAGTGTTCTCAGTTATGGGGGTTGTGGGATAGAACAACTAGAAGTGGACGTACCTGTGTACTGCCCAGCAACTAAATTGAGCGGTTTGAGAGACCCGAAAGTCTGATTAACTTGGCGTTTGCCTGCGTATTTATATGTTACAAAATGCTGATGGCTGCATCATTAAGGATTAAAGTCGCTCCCGTCGACCGCTCAAGTTGTTTATAATTAACAGTGAATGTTTATATAACATTTTTCAAGTTCAAGTTCAAACTTACGACAGGGCGATATTTAATTAATGATTTTAATTAGTTCACACGTTCCCCCTCCCTGATAACGTTGGTCCCCAACGTTTCAACCTGACTTATTTGCTTTAAAAGAGAGAAAACCGACCTCAATTCGAGAAGACATACTGTATTGCACCTAAATTTATTAAAATTTAATATATATTTCGTCAGTGGACTTGTTCTGGCTTAGATCCACCCATTTCCATTTCATGTAGTAAGTTCTTGTGTGGTTTGCCTCGCTCTTTGTGCTAGTTATAGGTATATGTAACAAAAGAAAAATAGTTTTACAAGTTATCTTAACAATGTTGTAATCTTATTTGTGACGTTTTTAGTTGTCTTATTAACAAAATCTTAATTTGTTAAACTTGGCTTTTTACTAGAGATGTATTATTTCAAAATTTATTTGCTTCTATGGCCAATAACGTTTTAAGTTTGTGTTAATAAAGCAACTACGGGACCAACGTATTATTTAAATACGGTTCTATCTTTAACTTATTACTAATTATATATGATAAAAACTCTCTCGATTTGATTTCTTTAAGCTTATTGATCTATTCTACCTTATATCTAGTGCAAACGTATCCGTTTTGAGAACATCTTTTTATACTGGCCTATAATGCCATTTTTAAAACTAGATTTTTATGTCTATGGACAATAATTGCCTTTCGTATGATATCTCCTCTATTAAGATGCGTCCATCTCAACAGAGGTGACATTAATTCATTTTCTTTATGTTTGTTAGTTTTTTGGAAAAAGGTCTGTTAATGGGGTATATCTATAAAGATAATGAATTTTTTCCCTTGGCATTAAAAAACAGTTCATTGCGGACGTGTCTTAAAATAAATTACCTATCCTATATTAACAATATTACAGTATGTTAAACTTATTAAAAAATAAAATTTAAAAAGCCGGTTCTGTCTATATTCTATTTAGCCATTGTTTAATTTTAAATCCGTTATTTACAAATTTATCAAAACTATATAGTATAAGGACTTTCTCGTCTATGTATAAAATATTTGCTAACAGCATTATAACAGTTTATTGGCTCAGTTATATTTCTTGACCTATCCAAAACTGATATTGGTATATCAAATGACACAATTTATTTTACTTGCTGACTTAATTCAACATGCCAGTTTTAGAAATTATGCAACATATCATATTTATGACTTTATGAATCTTATTATTTTCTCAAGATATTGACTTGCAATGCGATCTTGCGTCACTTTATAATAATGATATTCAAATTACATTTACAGTAAACATTATGTAAATTAGCTTTAATAAACGAAGATTATACGTTACGCTTTTTAGCGACTGAATAAGTCGTTGCTTGTAGATTCCTTTGCTGTCGGCTGTCGGCTGTCGGACGTTCCATTTAAGTAGTTTGCTTTTGTGTTGCGGACTGCTTGTTCACGCAAAGCCTGGTAGATTAACAGTGAATGTTTATATAACATTTTTCAAGTTCAAGTTCAAATTTACGATAGGGCGATATTTAATTAATGATTTTAGTTTTTTTTAGTTTAGTTCACAATATTGGCCTAAAAACTTCCACTTACCCAGTTTGTTCACAGGGCATTTAATGAGAAATAAAGAGGTTGATGTAGTATATACTGATATGGAAAAAGCATTTGATAAGATAAAACACTCTACTATATAATAACAGCTCTTTATCAGAATAATGTCAGCAATTTACTGGTTGAATTAGTCAAATGTTATTTGACTAACAGGGAACAGTATGTTGAGATTAGCGGAGCCAGATCAGATGTTTTTGCTAGTTCATCTGGAGTCCCCTAAGGTTCCAACTTGGGACCTCTATTATTTTTAATTTGTATTAATGGTATGTGTTCAGCTCCTGGAATGTCACAGAGGTTACTTTTTGCGGATGATTTCAAAATATATAGGGAAATTTTAAATACAGATGATTGTGTTTGTTTACAGAATAATTTGCATGCTGTGGTGGACTGGTGTGGCACAAATTCCCTTACTTTTAATATTAAAAAATGTTG